>JAFBMS010000191.1:385741-553241 GCA_019788955.1 Albula glossodonta
GTGGAAAATTAACGGCGCCTTCATTTGCTGTTGTAAGAGCAAGGGAAATAAATGCTGTCCTTAGCAGATATGGCTCAACTGTGGCCAAATGGAGGACCAAGTAGTCAACATGGCGGGAGTGTCTTTTCTTTCCTCCTTCACAGTGACACGAGCCGGGACCATTGAAATGGAGGGCGTGATGGAAATTCGGAGCCGCGTGACCTGCCCTGGACTGGCCCCGGCAGAACCTCGCTGACCGCGGGCCCAAAACAAAAACGGGAAGTGTGTCTTGACCACTCCAGGGCCCCTGTCCGGGAAAAGGACAATAAACAGGACACGGCGGATTCCTGAAGGGTGCATGCCCCTCCCGCCCACCGCGACAAACCCCCCCCCCCCAAAAGATCCCCTCTGGGGCTATTACAGTCCACTTCTGAGGCCAGGGGCCTGGCAGGGGGCGGGTTTATTCGGATAAAAAAGGTGTTTCTCTAAACACACTTCAGAGAGGCTATTCTCCTCTGAACAGTCTGATAATACAGACCCCCCTACCCCCCCCCCTCCACTCCACCCCAATTCCAGAGCACCCCAGGGGGCGGGGGGAAGGGGCTTACATAAAGCAGCACTTTTAATGTACTTTAATCTTTAATGTACAGCCTGTGATCTTGAGTCAAGCCACCAAAAAAATGTTTTAAGTGATTACAAGAAAAATAAAAACACTACCAACAGAAGCTGAGAGAGGTCACGCAACAATTTTTCTCAGGGGAGTTGGATTTGGAGTTAAAATAGCTAAAATAATGTTGTGCTGTATGGTGTTTGCTTTATTTTTTGTTTAAATTTTCCTGCCCATTTCCTTATTTTTGTGTTTTTTTTAAAGCTGTGTAAAATCCAGCCATGATACTTTTGCTGTAATGCAACAGGTCAGGTTCCTCACCAGCAAAGTAAACCCTTAGGGTATCCCTTAGTTTAAAGTAAATCTCTCAGTTCTCCTGTAAACAATTATTAATTGCCGTCTGTGAATTTCTCCTCAAAGGCAGAAGTCAAAAAGTGCAGTTGAAAATAGCGAATGATAGAGCCCGCTACGTGACATCCAAACAGGCCCTCTGTTTAAACGCTAAAACTTCTCTGAAGGAGTGTATCTTTCTGGTTATGCAAACCATACTTATGAGAAGGAATTAGGGGCCCTTACGTAATTTTTCTATTTCACCACCCAAAAGGTCCTAGAAGAGAAAAAAATTCTTCGCAACCATTTCTCCTGTAAACCATTATACCCAGGAAGTTGCAACAGACACTCAAACGGAGGGGCCCAAGCTATATAACCAGCGCCCAGTTACGTAGGCCTCTATTAGCCTTATTTCAGTCCCAGCGCTAATGGGGAAACAGCCAGTGAAAACTGTGGCACAGTTACGCAACACTCGTGTTAGCAAAGAAGCACATTTTCTATTAATAATGCCACTTTCTGAAACTCAGATCATGACCCATTTCCTATTAAAATCACTGCTCTAATATGAATTTCAGTCATAACGCACACAACAGGCCTGAGTAACTGCTACCACTACTACTACTAATAATAATAATAACGTAACAATAGCCAATCAACAATACAAAGAAAATAGTTTTCAATGTCTAAATTGACTATTTCTGTAGTCAAGGATGGTCAATCAGAAATTATTCATTTTTTAATGAATGTCATTGTCATTATTATTAATTGTATAGCAAAACGGCCGTGTGAAGCGGTGTCAGTCACAGTGCTCATAGTCAGGGGCGTATCTCTGCTTTTCCCCTGATCTGTGATGGACAGTCTCTGTTTATGAATAAGGAGAAGTTTGGGAGGTGCTGGCATCTGATTGTGGTTCACAAACTGAAATTGAGAAATCTGAAATAACAGGCTGAGGTAGGATTGTGAAATTCGAAACTGGGAAGTAGGAAGCGCATAGTTTTATCGAGGGGCCTTTGCTAACAGCCTTACCCCCTCTATGCTTCCCCAATGACGGATCTGCTGTCTATAGGAGGTGTGAAAATTACAGACAGCCAATGAGATCCAGGCCTGGCCAATACAGGGGCCTGGAGATCAACAAGCATTTTACCCTCTTTAAGTTTCTCCAAACATTGCCCAGCTTGCATTTGCATGGTCCAGGTTCCCTGCCAGGCTGCGGGGTCCATGTCAGAAAAGTGCTTTGTCGGGATGAGCCTTCTAGCAGTCCCCCTTGCTAACTCCTAATCAGGAGGAAGCAGCCGGAGCCAAACAACTCCGATGCCTCAGGCCAGACCTCCACTGCCAGGGCACCAGGAAGATGGAGAGGAAGGGAACTCTCGACCAAATCTCTCCCCTGTGAGTTCCACTCCCTTCCACAGCATTTGTTTAGAGGCTACAGCAATTACAAAGCCCTATACCACAGTTTTCTTTTTTCCTTCTCAATGGAAACCATTTCTGTGCCAACGTCCTTTCATAAGAAAATGGTTTCTCCATTCAAAAACTCTGACTCAAGGATAAGGGCCAGTGCAGAGGAGTGATGCATGTTTGGATTTATGCAGTTTTTCCCCAACAGATGATTCATCTGAACTAAGAAATGTTTATTTTTTGTTTATTGTATATACACATATACAGCATTTTTCTGCGCTTGAGTCACCATCTTCTCCTTAAGACAGTTGTGTTACAGGGATGGCATTCATTGCGATGGTCTACGCTGTTCCAGGTTCAGAAGCTTTGCAGGAACAACCCTCCGTGACCTTAAGAGGAAATACAATATTCAAAACCCAAGTGCCAACGGGCAGTCGCGCCAATGCAGGCCAAACACAACAGCAGCCCCGATCGATTCCCTACAACGGCGGACGAGAACGTGGAGAGACGGTCCCACCAAAAAAACGGGCGGGAAGGGACAACGGGGTGGCCGAGGACAGGCCGGATCGTGACCTGAACTCCAGACAGAGCGCAGACGAGCAAAAAGAACCTGCTTCCTGTTATGGAGGGCGTGGGCTCACCAGTGTGCCTTCCTGCAATCTTTGGCTCCGACTCAAACGAGGTCTTCTCTCTCTGAGCCCTGCGGGGGTTCTCTCCTGCCAAACCTCCTGCCTGCTTTTCCCAGGAGAGCCTTGGTTTTTTTTCCAGGCCCGTGTCCTGTTCGTCTCTCCAGTGTTTTCGTGGAGTCACAAGGTTTCAAAGTCGCTAAATAAATCTTTACATTCAAAAGATTTCCATGTACGTGCAAATCCTACTGCAAGTCCCTGACAGCAGCTGACTGTTAATTGTTAACTTTGTCTTAGGAAGGTGGAGGCTGCACATAACGGCTGATCCTAAGACAGCTACTTACATTCACTACCCACTGGTTAAGGTTAGGATTTGCGTGAGGAGGACTGGTCCTGGTCAGTGCCAACAATGAGTTATGTGTAAGGTTTGGCCCCACACTCAGGCACAGATAGTCAGTGTGGGGGTAGAAAGGAACTAAAAACTTTTGAGTGAAGTAGCTGCCCAACCACAAAGTAACAATCTACCTTACTGTAAAGCATTACAAATAGCAAGTGTGGCCCAGGCTGACCTTTCGCTCCCTGCTGGGTGTGCCAGCCTGAGTGAGCCACAGGGAGGCGCTGTGTCTCACACCCCCCCCCTCCCGGCTGCCTGGGTTTTCTGTCCCTCTTTTTCCCATCATACCCTGGCGACACCCTGCCAGCCTGTCCCCCCCATAACCTTTCAGTGGCTCTCGGGGTCAGGTTACCCGGGTTACCATCCACGGTCAGCACTGGGGGACATGGTCAGAAATCTACTGCAGTAAATAGAGGCATCCCCCCACCACCCTTCCCCCCCCCCAGTGTCCTCACTTATCCCATTACCTTTGGACCACTTCCCCCCTCCCCCCCGACACATACCCCTATCCCCCCACACCCCTTTTGGAAAGCCACTTTTCCTTTTGCATCTGTTACATGAGCCATATTAATAACATAATAACATCATAACATAACCCACTTAAAATACCAGTGATTTTATTAAATGGCAATGGCTGGTAATGGGAGCTTTCCTTGTACATACTGGTGTGGGCATTCGCCGAATACGTATTTTGGATGTCATTCAACTGTGTTCCTGTCTGGAATTTGGCAAGTCACCCCTACACCTGGTTCAAGCAGTGCTGAGTGTCAGTGCTCGCTCCTGCATAACATAAACGTTCCCAAGAGCCACCCCTGCCCCCCCTCCCCCCACCAATACAGTTAGGGTTAGCCCTGGGGTCTCAGGTTCCAGACCAGGGGGGCCAGTCTGTACGCTGGTTTTCTGGTGCATTTCAGTTCACAGCTGCATAATTTAAGGCACTGATTGTAATTAGTAACATTAAAGCCAAATCGCAAAAGAATCTTGGTGGTTTGCGGCCTACCTGCAGTCCGACGCTGCATGTTCCTCAGGGCTCGCACCAGGCCTTTGAACCCATCCAGGCTCTTGTCGTTCTGGCTGTACAGCAGGATCTTCTTGACATCGGTAAACAGGCGGGAGATGCTGTAAGGAGGAACCGCAGTTTAGAGCTCAAGAAAATTCACACACCCGACATTTAACTTCTCACAGAACCCAGATTTACACAAGCCTTAACCCCATGATCATGCTGAGCATGAGGATTCATATTCAAATCATATGCATTTGGTAAACATTTCCACTCAGAGCAGTGGAGATATGAAGAAGGAGAAGGAGTCGAAAAAAGGCAGAAGTAGAAGAGGAAGAGGAAGAGGAAGCAGAAGGAGGAGAAGGAGGAAGAAGAAGAAGAAGACCAAGAAGACTAAAACAACAGCAACGACACGGTAATAATAAGGACAGCAAGGGCACTTACATGGAGTCATTGAAGTTGCCCACCACTCCAGGGGACTCCCCGGGAGTGGGGTAGCGGAAGCAGGGGTTGTTGGCGTTGCAGATAATGCCCTGCACCCAGGGTAGGGTGCCCGCCGAGGGCATGGCCTTGTTTGGGAAGTGACCTTAGGCAGGACAGAGAGGGCAGCGGTCAGTACCAGCGTGACCGGCTGTCTAACAGATACTAGCACGTCCTTGTAGCTTTGCTACATTACAGTCATTTAGCTGACACTTTTATCCAAAGCCACTTACAGTTGATTAGGCTAACCGAGGGCCAGTCCCCCCTGGGATAAAGCCGTTTAAAGTGTTACTTCAACGGCTGATCTAACATCATTGATTGGTATTGCTAAATCTTTTGCTTTAATGTCGAATTGGATTACATCTAATGTAATTTGATGATACTGGTAAACCTATTACTTCACTGATAAACAGAATGATATCCAACATCATTGGTTGATCATGGTAACTCTATTAATTCATTGGACACCGTAGACACATTTCTATTGTCATTGGTTGATCGTGGTAACTCTATTAATTCATTGGACACCGTAAACACATTTCTAATGTCATTGGTTGATACTGGTAAAGCCATTATTTCACTGGCCAATAGAATCAGTGTTGGTAGCCAGAGATGTGTCAAAAGGGCAGGACTACGTCTTCCAAATGGTTGACCTACACAGACGGAGCAGATAGCTGAGCTTTGTTTCCACATTGTGTTATCACAAAGCCAACAGAGGGATGTGACTGGCATGAGACAGCCTTCCGCCCCTGCAGAACCTATCTGTGAAGCCATTGGCTCACCAAAACCATTCAACCTATGGCCCCAGGTACTGCACCCCCCCCCCCCCCCCCCCCCCCCCCACCAAAAAAAAAGGAAAAAGTATCAGCCAACCACGTGACTGCTATCGGTCAACCTTAAGACTGCCAACTGGCACGTTGCTAAAACAAACAGGTCCCGATAAGATAAAACACCTGAAATGAATGGAAAACGCGTGGAATACTTGCTCCACAAGTCATTAGAATAAGAAGATAGAGGAAGAACATAAAATACATAATGACTCTATAATTGCCACTGAGACCACCCAGGCTTCCTGTTTATGCCTAGAGTAGAGATCTAAAGCTGCATTAAGCCAGGAATAGAGGCAGAAACTTGGGCTCCATGGATCTCTGACTCCACTACCTGACCTGGAAAGCTGTGTCCAAATATTGATAGCTGTCTGTGTAACCAAGTCCAGTGAGTTCAGTGACAATCTTTAGTTTGGAAAGTGAAATGTATCAACATGAGATACCGTGGTCCAAAAGCAAGAGTGGAGTGAGCAATTTGGTTGAAGAATTTCATCTCATGAGCACAAAACTGCAGTGAGTTTACAACTGATATAATCTTGCTATCTAGGTTTCAAAAAGTAATCAAATATCTCAGAAAATACATGCTGCCAAATAACTTTTTTTGGTCGATTGACTTATCAACGTGGAAAATCATCTAGCAAATCTTTAAAGAGGAAGCTGTCATGTTGTTCTGAAGGTGAAATGAAATCGGCAGGAGAAGCTACTCATTTCGTTTGTACGCTCTGTCCAAAGCCGATTCGCGTGGTGCTTGATTCACAGCAAAGAAGCCCTGACTCAGAAAGCAACCCTCTAACTCTTGAGCAGAAGTGAAAGGCGGCACAGTGAGCCATGGCTCCATCTTCCTTTGGGCTCTAAACAGGAACAAGTAAACGAACAAATAAACGGCCAGGTCAAGAAACTCTCAAAGGCAAACAAAAGACAGACAAAAGACATGGTGTATCTACTGGACACCAAACAAACAAAGTCACACATGGTGACAAAGGAGAGTCACTGAGCCCCTTTTGTATAAACCTACATTCACTTCAACTCTCACACGCATTTCAGAGACTATCTCAGGTGACGCAGCTCTTTAAAATTTCACCTGGAGTTTAAGTTCAATCATGAGATTTGGAGCACAGTAAAATATCATAAACATAAGCTAAAAATGAAGCACATTTCAGTCTGGAGTAAGCCCTGACTTACTGAAAATGGAGACATTGCTGTCCAAGCGGTTGAGTTTAGTTCCCAGAACAATCCCAGGATGTTAAGGTAAACGTGCCCAGCTCTTAAAGGCTTCCTACATTTTCCATGCATGATGTTTACTTGGAATGTTTCTGTGGGACTCAGACAGACCTCATCTTTTGAAAATTATAATGTTCAGGTAGACAGTTTGGGTTTATAGATCAGGTTTTAATTGGACAGTATGGAGTCGTGTCATCCTTTATCAGTTTGGGGGAGGTAGGGGGGGTTGTTTTTTGTGTCCTTGGTTGTTCCAGGAATGCCAGCCAAACTCATTGGCACAGCAAAAATAAACAACCAACATGAGTCTGGGTCATCGTAAGATACAGACACTGGCGAAAACGACCTTGCATTGAGAAAAACAAAAAGCAGGCGCCAACCGAAGCCACTTTTCACGACGGATTTATGGGATGTCTCTGGTGGAGGGTATTTGTCAAATGAAAAATACTTCAAGCATCATTTTTGAGGTTTGACTGGCTCTTTCGTTGGTCAGGGTTGCCATGGTTAAAAATAATAAAATAAATGGTGGGGGAGGGTTAATGATATGCTGATTGGGGTGGGAATGGGGGATGGGGGAGGTTCCAACTTTCTCCTCAAAAGCCATTAAATATTGACGCTGCCTACATGCTTAATTACACTGCCGTGGAGGGGGACGGGAGGATGAGGGCTTTATGATGTCACTACACTGCAGGCCACAAACCAAGGACACATTCACAAAAACTAGACAATTTTATTTTATTCAAATAAAAACCCAACTGGAGGACATTGTTGGACATATGTCCTGGAAAATGCGGACATGCTCTAACCCCACTGAAGCAACTGTTATCCATTTACGAGTGTCTGAGTATTATTTTTATATAATTGCCCATATCCATGGGTATAGTTACGTTTATCCCACCACTTTATTTTAGATATGAGAGCACCTAGCTATTTAATATCAACCTGTGTATCACAGATAAACATATTGATGTATGAGTTTGGACTTGCCTTGGTGTAGACTCCACAGCCACATTGGCACACAGAATCTACATACTTTCCACAACATGTTCTCAGATAACCGCCACTCAATCTAGGGTGTTTTGACCCAGCCTGAACGGCTTGGGAACTATCAGATTATGAGGTAAGACAGAAGACCCATAAATCTGCAAAACTCAGATAACACTCCGTGTGTAAGTCAACGAAGGCCTGCAGCTGAGAATCTCATTGAGAAATACATCATCAGTGTCATAAAAAAAAACAACCTTGTGTCTCCAAAAAGATGTCTTTTCAGGACATGAGTTTGCTTCTGTTGTTATTTCATTGCTTTTCTAATATTTTCACAATCTACTCTTTCTCAAACCAGATTTCTACATTGATAAATTACCATTTTTGTTAGCTATGGTTGTTGCAATTCAGTTTCTTTTTTTTTTTTTCTCTTAATGCTTTTTCAGCCTTTATCTGGCAGCCATGGCCAGGAATGGTCAGCATTGGTGCAGATCAGGATTGTTTCCAGATGGTATTGTGCCAGAGAATGTATCAAATGAGCAAATATTTTACTATCATGTACCCAAGATGTATCCAATGAGCTGCAGCCCTGTTAGGATGTGCCAGGAAGCAGGGGGTGGAATACTTACATTCGTGCTGCTCATATGGAGGGTAATGAAGCCGGACCGATATCAGGATGAAGAAAATGAAGAGGGGCCATACTATCTCAACCAATAACTGGATCTACAAAAAAAACAAAACAACAAAACAAGAGAGGGCAAAGGTCAATGTTTCATACAGAACAAAGGTTGCTTTCACGTGAGCCCTTGGGAGAACTGGACTGGACTGTGTCGCATGTGTGCTGTGCGGACTCTGGCCACTGGACACCTGACCAGAGAGTTTATTCAAGGCACAGCTACTGGCAATTATCTGTGCAACACCATTATACAGCAGACCAGCTTTAAATAATGATGGTATTGTTTTTACTGTATTATTACCATTTTTGTTTTTGTAGTTCTTATTACTAATAATTATTGTATTAACCCTTAAGACACTGGTAAAATCTCTATAGATTACAGACAAAGACAAAATAAAATAGACTTTTAAATGAAGCTACAAGCAATCTATTTTTCAGGACAGAATTTTTCTAATCATATCACTGTAGACATTTTGGTCAGTCAACATGTTTTTATGGAAATTACTCAGGTATTTGCCGCAGGTGTTTATTTTTTTTAATTGTGCCAGCATGCAGACAGTGTAAGTATTTCACACAGGTTTCTCATTCACAACAGCATAACAGTTGCATCACGCAGGCGTATTAGGTATCTCAACAATACACAAAAGCCAATTTATAATGGGAGAGGGCTGCAAAGGCTAGTCACGTAACAGCACGTTCTGTTTTCACTGAAAGCACAGCAAAATATATACGTAACCTGTTGGGCAGTGTTTGAAAATGGAAGCAGACAGGGGTAATATGATGAGAGCGAGAGAGAGAGAGAGAGCAGGAGAGAGAGAGAGAGTAGGAGTGGGAGTGAGAGAGAGACAGAGAGAGAGGGGGAGAGAGTGAGAGAGAAAGAGAGAGTGGGAGAGAGAGAGAGAAGAGTGAGAGGGAGAGAGTGAGAGAGAAAGAGAGAGTGGGAGTGAGAGAGAGAAAGAGAGGGGGGGGAGACAGAGAGAGAGAGAGAGGGGGGAGAGAGAGACAGAGAAAGAGAGAGGGGGAGAGAGAGAGAGACTGACACATCAGCAGTTTTTCTGAGGTGGGGTTTCCATTAATGTAAGTATGGAGATGGATTAAGTGCCCATAATATCAATGTCCAGTGTTCATAATGTACACAGACAAGCACACAAACATAGTATGTAATATGGTTCGTGGGGGGGGGGGGGGGGGGGGGGGGGGGGCGCTGGGTTAAAAGACTGTGCTCTTTAAAGTTGGAGGGAGCTGGGTGGGGATCTGAATCTGATAAGAATCCCTGAGTGACGAGATCAATCAAGAAACAGGGGGCCCACTGGCCCTACACAATGGGGGGAACAGAAGCTGCACACAAGCCATTCCATGTGGAGGTTTGCGGGGGGGGTCAGAGAGGTTCACCAGCTGTGATCCACAGGCTGGGCAGGAAAGAGAGGCAGACAGGGCCACCCCCCTTACACCTGCTTATGCCCCTTGTTTCCCCAACAGCTGTTGGGCCTCAAACCCCAAATGTGTCCCCCTCTATGGTAGAGACTACGTGTGCGTGAGGGAGGGAGGGTATGTATAGAGTCCTGTGGTTGAGTGAAGAACACATGGGGGGTTCTTTCCTCTGACATATGTTCTATTAAAACAAAGAGTTTGATCGTAACATTCCGCAAATGTAACATTACAAAATCTTACATTGTCTCCCCCTTTTTTCCAGGAGGGATTCCGTGACAAGTTGAGCAAATGTTTGGATAGTCAGTGTTCCAAGAACATTTTAATAGATACTGTTATCGTTTACTCTCTAGCCCACTTATTTGAACTATCGATCAAATCTGGTCAAAAGCACACACATCTACAGGTGAAATACATTAGAGTGTATACACATGCAAATATACCAAAGTATACATGGGTTACAAAACAGATTCATGAGCAGATACGCCTGAGAGATACATACTAATATGGCAGCAAAATAATACTTTGATGTGTATTTTCTTTATTTTTTGGTATATATTTTTAGTATATAAAGTCTAGGAGAAAGAAAAAATATATAGAAAACCACATAGTTTTCCATATAAATGAATTTTAAATTAAATAAATATTTAATAAAATTAAATTTTAAAAAGTATCTAAATAAAATAACAATAAATATAGAAAGTATAATTCCCCTTTTGCATGTGACAGTCTAAAAGCTAAATAATTTTGCAGACATATCTTGAGACTTCAGTTCCAATAATGCTGAATTTAAACTTTTTTTGGTGTTTCTTTGTTCCTCGGGACTTTTTTGGTGGTTTTGTTTGTTTTTCAGAACAAGGTCAGGGCAGCACACTGGTATGGACTCTGTATGTTATTTTTATTTCATCCTCTGTTAGCCCTTCAGACTAGGACCGGCTGCAGCTACTGCATGCTGAGCAGAGTCTGGCCCCTGGCAGGACGGACTGACAGCACTGTGCAGACAGAGCACTAGCCAAAACATGAGCTTCTCAACCAGTTCCCCCAAAATATGCAACCCTCCAAAAATATGGCTACGTATTTCGACAACTAAGGCCTCCATCTATGTGTAAAAGTTTTGCTTTTTTTGTTCTTTTTTTTGTTTTTTGAGGAGGGGAGATCCGTGTCATACCCGTGTCTTTCTGTGGGTGAGAGGTTGGGGTGAGCCTTACCGTTTGTCTCCGTCTGTAGGTGAAATTCTTCCACAGAAGCAGGCCCAGCTGAGTAGAGACAGACATCTCGGCTGCGGACTGCTGCCCCGGCTCAACTGCAAAGACACGGCACGGCACCGAGGGGGCCGAGGAAGAAGAGGAGTCAGAGAAACGCCCAGGGACCAACCAACACAGCGCTCAAAGGTCCCCTGGTCAAAGTGCAGCCTCCCTATCTTCACCAAAAAAATGAACACAAGCATCTGAGTGCACCCACGTTTTATACCACAACGGGACGGGGGTCAAAGGGGCGACGCGGCCCCAGAGAGCCCCCCTCTTATTTTCTTTCCCTCAGCAAGAGCAGGGGTGGAGATACACTGTTGCACAAAAAACACACAGGGACTTTTGGATCCGCAAACACCCATCGGACCATTTGGCACATGCACCGCTACCACCTACACAGGCAGGTGCACAGTTTGTCTAAGATAGGCTTCCATACAAAAGTGTACATTAGCGCTGCAGCAATAAACAAAATAAAACAAAATTACATATTATTTACACTGTGTAAATACATAAATGAGTGTAGATCATAATAAAGCATATCAAATAATATTTGTTTTTATCCCTATCATATTATAAAGACTATTATATAATAATACTTATATAACATCTTTTAACTTTTAACTGAGGTGAAATATTGGTATCGATCCAAACACTGAGTCCATGCAAAATGTGGAGTTAAAATGTTATCTGTGAGATTTCTCTTTATCCTATTCATCAAATTAAAAAATGTTTTTGTGCCCTGACAGGTATGACTGCAAATTGGGTGGAGGGGTGAATAACAATACAAAAAGATAATTTCAGCCTTGAAATTTGCTTTTTGCTATTTACATGTTGTCTTTTTCATCTTTCAAGTAGGTCTGTGTTAAACCTAAGTATATAATTTCATTATATGTGAGTGTGACATTAACAATCCCAATACTTTATCATACTGATAAGTTAGCAGAGCAAACGTCAGCCGCTCGCACGTATTCACTCCTTTCTCAGGCACTGCTGGGTCTGATAAATATGATTATATTACAATGGTGAGGATATCCTATTTACATTCACAAAGGACGCACACAATCGCTGGAAACGCTAAGTAAAAACACTGCTCCTGTGAAATACTGTTTGGGATAACAGCAGCAGACAACGTGTGAACTCTTCAATCAGTCAGTTGATTATAGATAAAGATAAATATGACCTTTACTTAGGTCAACCTGACTTGATTAAGGTTGCTTAATTGATCATGACTGATGGACATTCAAATTAACATATCTCAGCTACAACACGAATTACATTCCTGTCAATTTAAAAATAAAATTATTATTCCTCCAACAACAGCTAACTACCAAGCTTTTTCATTGGTCACATTAGGCGAAGGCTTTGAGCGTATTTGAATAAAAACTATTCTCAGCTGTACATTGTGCCTGTGTCGCGTGACCTGATGAATTTAAAAAAAAAAAAAAAAAAGATTTATGCTCATTTTAATGATGCTAAATGAGCTAAAACAAAACAACTCATGTAACTGTCCTTCTCAAATCTCAATTCAGAACGCGGATCCAGATTATGTCCAACAATGTTTAAGGGCTTTGTAAACTCGAAAACATTTTAAAATGCTTGATCTAATCGACAATTTTCCTGTTCCATTAACCAATGTATGTTATTTCTCATTTAAATCTAGGAATTGTATCCCTGTGATTAGAAAAAAAAACTTGCTCAAAGAATTTGTATAAAACCGTCCACACGTATAGCCACAATATTACTTATTCTTTGAAAACATCTCATACGGGTGGATGGAGAACCATTTTAGCAAGCATGTCGTTTTCAGCCCAAGCTATCAATGAACCCAAAGCTCTCAGTGAACTGGACCAATAACTACAGCGCCTCTATCGGTGCAGATGGGAATATTTTTCCTTTATTCAGTTTTGTTGTTTATTTCAGCTCACGTGCCCAGCCAGCATCGCTATGCCACTATGTTCAAACTGAAAAATATTATATCACGATGTAGATTTCATACAAACACGAGGACATCGAGCACAAACGAAGCAGATCACCTGAACCTAACATATCTAGAGTTATTTACATATTTGTGAATCTGAACAATAATAACAAATAATGTATACGACGTTTAAAAAAAAACTCAAAGGTTTTTCTACAACATAAAGCAAATCCAATACGTATTCCGTTCTGTTTTAAGTATACTGCATACTATGCGCTGCTTCCTCCACACAAAAAACTGGCACCGATGCATTTGTTTACCACAACAAACTTACATAAAAATGTAGAGACACCAAGATTTTCAAACTAAAACAGAAAACATTTTCGATTGTCATTTGATTTCTATTTGTCCAGTTGCTTAGCAATGTAAAAACGAAGGGATTTACACCCTAACTTGAGGCTCAGCGATGTGTTTCATTGTCTTGTCGGAGTGGGGTTACTGTCGGTCATTCAGCACAGACTCTCTTCCACAATACGCAGCAGATGCTTCGCTCACAAATTCATCGGTACGACCAGAGAAAAAGCGCTTCCTTTCTCGCGCATATGCTTAGCTTCTATTGTCAATGTCGTCGCAGGCAAAAAAATATATTCAAAAACTGAACATGAGAAATGATTTAATCAGTCTTTTTATATACAAGTAAACGAAAGTCAACCTTTTTCGAAATGTTAATTCTTTTAATTGCTGCATAACATTTCTGGCGAAACGCTGAAGCTTGCTGACTTTGTCAGCATCCTTTCTTTTTTTCTTTTACCCACTATTTCATTTTTTTCATCAGTGGCACAAAAATGCACAGAGATTTTAGATACAAGCACTCCGTTTGAATAAAGACTGTGACAAGCAAGTTAAATGTCAGAGAGCTGTTAATTTTCAATTATCTCCCATTTTCCAACTAAGTAGGCATGCACAAGCAAGTTAACAAAGACTCAAAGCAACTACAGAAAATATTCAAATAGATTGGTTACCTTTTCACGAAATCTCCAAATGTTTCCCTTTTGAGCATAAATAGATATTCCCCGGACGAAGTGAAGAACAAAAATGAAACCTTTCTTCACTTTGTCTCCGTTACTGTCCACTCTGTTCGATGTCGCTCGCGCAGTAAGAGTGCCGTTTTTTCCTCTCAAAGCTTTTATAGCGCAACGGCTTTGAGGGGCAGGGTTACTCTCGGTCAAAAGGATCCCAGTCTGTTTGTGCAGCTCGCTCCTTTTGCTGCAAGCACGTGTAGAGTCAAAACAGCTCTTAAAAGGGCAACACTGTAGCGCTCCAGCACCAAAGTTTTTGTAATTATTTTGCCAATAAAATACACCATTAACATTCTCATCAATGTGCTTTAATTTGATTTGCAATGTGTTACAGTACAGAGATGTATTTTACATTTTAAATTGTATTAACATATATTTTAGTGAGTATATATATTGTATTTGAGAATGAGGTGTGGTACTGTTTTTTTTATCAGCAGGAGAGACACTGTGGACTTTTTCTTTTGCAAATGCAAATTGCAATCTTCAGATGATCCACTTAGACCTGATCCATCAAAATCTCACCATTTTCTATCCCTTTGCTTGGAAGAAGACATTAGTTTGGTAAGCTTGCTGTTAATTTGAGGTATTTGAGTTATATTGACTTAGCCTCAATTTACCTCCGCCTTTTGATGATTGATTTACATTAATGTATTATTCATTTTTTACTTTACCGAGTGCTCTTTAGCACTCAGCCAGTCTGCACTTCTTCAGTCAGGAATAGTCTTGTCGATCAATCGGTCGCTTGACTTCTCTGGGTTTCTAAGATCTCTTGGGGATGGTGTCACAAACTGTTTTGTCAGCGCTGAAACACACACAGCAGAGACTAAGACACTGCTAAGCTCATGCAAACAAACAAACAAACAAACAAACAAATCTTTTTTGCTTATTCTGGAAACACACCCATTAAAAACAGACACAGCCCCAAAAATCAATTTAAAATGCAAAACATCAATGGAAGATGTTCTGTTCAATTGTGTTCAGTTCATATCTGTCTGCATGCTCAGTACTTACACATTAAAATGCTCAGTATTAAATTAATATTGTACTCCACCAGAGCTGATCTAAGTAAGGTGGCACAGTACAAAATTTTACTAAGCATCATTTCATTCTTAATGGGAATGGTGAGATTATTTTTCATCTTTGGGTTTAAGTGTAGCTCTCTTCATCGTGTTTTTTTTTTTTCTGTTTGAAGTGCCCAGAAGTGGAACCTTAAAATAACTTCCTCCATTATCCCTGAGAGTCCCGCACCAAAGCAAATAACTCCAAATCTCTTACACTGATACAATTTAACTGCAGCTTTTAGTGGAATGACAATGACAGTTCAGCCTCTGTGATAACCACAGAGATACATGTAAAGCACATTTCCCTCGACCGGCCACAGAGATGGGTCAACCTTGAAGTGAACTGCAGGCATTTTCATAGGCTAGGCAAGGACTCTGATCCCATCTGTCAGTCTGTAATGTAATCAATTTTAAAAAGATAGACTCTTTATAAAGACATCATTCACCATGTGCGCACAATAGAAGAATGGAAAGCATTTGTTTATGTCCAGGATTGTGAATATGGGACATTTATTCTTCATAGAAAGTTTTGCTTTCTCACAAAATAATGTGGCTTCAAAAGATAAATAATCCCTCCAGACATGAAAAGTGTCCAATTAGGAACAATTAACAGCTTGTTACGATTCAGTGGCTGCAGCCTGAATCTGGCACAAAAACCGGCAGACACACACGGCCTGACCGGGAGCCCAGTTTGGGAACCACGGGGGCCCCAAAAAGAGGGCCAGGTTTGTGGGGGTAACCTGAGGGAATACTGCTGGCATTGTGCTCTGGTGACCTTTCCACCACTGCTGAGTTAGACCCAACGGTGACGAGCGAGAGCTCCGTGGTTTGATCATATCAAACAGTTCACTGCAGGGTAAAGGAAACACGGCCAACTGGAGAGCTCCTCCGTTCATGCCCCCCCCCCCCCCCCCCCCACCCCACCCGCCTGTCACATGAACTGAGTCAAACCCTCGGCTCTCTATTCATCATTTTTCACAAACCACTGCCACACCAAGAACACAGTCCAGAGAGAGTGGGAGAAAGAGAGAGAGAGAGAAGAGGAGAGACAAAGAGTGGGAGAGAAACAAATGACAGAGACTTTGAATTTTATGACCCACTTATTTAGATGTTACAATTGGTATCTGCAGTAGACGAGTTATAAAAGCATAGTAGTTATATTTTCAAAGGTTTTAAAAAATTGAAAAAGGTCAGACATTAACAATAAAATTGATAAAATAAAAGCATAATGAAAGAGTGAGAAAGGCGGAGAAAAAGAGAAAGAGAAGCTGTGTGTCGATGTAGTTTTAACTTTGTATTCCTAACCATTATACTACACTGTAACCTCTGAGCTACAAGCCCAGCTCCCTAACCATTACACTACACTGTAACCTCTGAGCTACAAACCCAGCTCCCAATGTAATCTACTGTATATTACACTGCTGTTCCTTACAATGGGCGGCTAAGCTTATCAGTCTTGTCACTGATTAGAGACCTCCCCTGCCAGCCTGAAACCCAGTCGTGTTGAATACCCATACGTTCCTCTGACGGCATTGGCAATATAGAATTGGTGTAGTGTCTGCAGTGTGGAAAAAGTGAAGGTTTTGAATGAATCATGAATCAGAGGATTCACATGTGCATCTGAATCCTACCGAGTCTGTGAGGGAGGAAGATTCACAGGGAGTCAGTGGCTCCATTCTTTAGCTGTCATGGGGAGGAGGATTCATAGGGAGTCAGTGGCTCCATTCTTTAGCTGTCATAGGGAGGAGGATTCACACGGAGTCGGTGGCTCCATTCTTTAGCTGTCATGGGGAGGAGGATTCATAGGGAGTCAGTGGCTCCATTCTTTAGCTGTCATAGGGAGGAGGATTCATAGGGGGTCAGTGGCTCCATTCTTTAGCTGTCATAGGGAGGAGGATTCACACGGAGTCGGTGGCTCCATTCTTTAGCTGTCATGGGGAGGAGGATTCATAGGGAGTCAGTGGCTCCATTCTTTAGCTGTCATAGGGAGGAGGATTCATAGGGGGTCAGTGGCTCCATTCTTTAGCTGTCATAGGGAGGAGGATTCATAGGGAGTCTGTGGCTACATTCTTTAGCTGTCATGGGGAGGAGGATTCATAGGGAGTCAGTGGCTCCATTCTTTAGCTGTCATGGGGAGGAGGATTCATAGGGAGTCTGTGGCTACATTCTTTAGCTGTCATGGGGAGGAGGATTCATAGGGAGTCAGTGGCTCCATTCTTTAGCTGTCATAGGGAGGAGGATTCATAGGGAGTCAGTGGCTCCATTCTTTAGCTGTCATAGGGAGGAGGATTCATAGGGGGTCAGTGGCTCCATTCTTTAGCTGTCATAGGGAGGAGGATTCACACGGAGTCGGTGGCTCCATTCTTTAGCTGTCATAGGGAGGAGGATTCATAGGGAGTCAGTGGCTCCATTCTTTAGCTGTCATAGGGAGGAGGATTCATAGGGGGTCAGTGGCTCCATTCTATAGCTGTCATAGGGAGGAGGATTCATAGGGAGTCTGTGGCTACATTCTTTAGCTGTCATGGGGAGGAGGATTCATAGGGAGTCAGTGGCTCCATTCTTTAGCTGTCATAGGGAGGAGGATTCATAGGGAGTCAGTGGCTCCATTCTTTAGCTGTCATAGGGAGGAGGATTCATAGGGGGTCAGTGGCTCCATTCTTTAGCTGTCATAGGGAGGAGGATTCACACGGAGTCGGTGGCTCCATTCTTTAGCTGTCATAGGGAGGAGGATTCATAGGGAGTCAGTGGCTCCATTCTTTAGCTGTCATAGGGAGGAGGATTCATAGGGAGTCAGTGGCTCCATTCTTTAGCTGTCATAGGGAGGAGGATTCATAGGGAGTCTGTGGCTCCATTCTTTAGCTGTCATGGGGAAAAAAGAGGAACTTTTTTTCAAGTGGCAGAAGTATATGAATAGAAGGCGCAATATAGGTTTTGAGACTCAGCAAGAGAGAGCGCTGAACGATCGTGTAACTATGATCCAATAGTCAATGAATCCCATCCTTTAATGGCTTTGGATCATTTTTAAAGCGCATCTGTATATCGATCACCTTGAACCTAAGGGTGTGCTAATAATAGGTAAAGAGAAGAGAACACCCCCGGGTTAATTCCTGTTTATTGTGGGACATTGTGCAGGTTTCCTTGGACTGCTCACTCATCGCTTATGTAAGTGGTGTTCTGGCACGTGACATGTGATGCAGGTCCTTTCACCAGACCTGAGTCACTCAGCGGGAGCCATTTTGTTGAATCAAAAGCTGTGCCACACCCAGCCATTACTGAGTGCGGTGGCTTGTTCTTTCCCAAGCAGTTATGTTTATTGAATCATTCCCTTTTTTTATCCAACCACTGTTCAGGAATTCAGCTGATCTTGCTTTGTAGGGGGTTCAGAAATAATTTTTTTTTTTTTTACAAAAATTTACCAAGATTTATTTTTGGTCTAAAATGTCCCAATTGGATTTACACTGTATTGCATTACAGTCATTTAGCTGGCTGCTCAGTTTTCCCTCATTGTGAGGTGCTCTCTAATCCAAAGTAGCTGACAGTGTGGGAGACCATAAGTCTCATTCACCTGACTGATAAGTGTAATGGTGCCAGACTTGGCTAATATACTGGTCCAAGACCGAGGGGGTGTATATGTGCAGTAACGTTACATGCAAATTTACTGGGATTACCAGAACTAAAACATAACGATACATCCACACCAAGGCCTAGTCAGAAAACATGACCGTAAGTGTAAGTGACTATAAATTACCATGACCTCAGTTTGCACCAAGATGCAGAGTGAGGAGGTGAGTTTTCAGTCTGCTTTTGAAATGGCCAAAGATATTGCAGTCCAGACCGCAGTGAGAAGTTTGTTCCACCAGTGGGGAGGGCCAGAACAGACAAACAGACAGACAGACAGACAACATGGTCTGGTAGCAGCAAGATCTTAAACCTGACACGAGCTGCAACAGGTACCCAGTGAATTAGACTGAGGAGAGGTGTGAGACAAGTTTTTCTGGTTTTTTTTTTGATTGCCTCTGCAAAAATTGAGTCTGAAGTATTGCATCTTAATCTGCATATAAATGAGTACTACAGAAAAATAATGACTCACTGGCTGATTGGTTCCTCTGCAGTCTTCTACATAACACAGATGCATTGATTTGAAACTCTGGCTACCATCATCACCATCCACATTATATAGAGATCAGTGGAAATCCGGGTTTGATTAATATGCCACAATGTAGCACAGATCAAAGTGAGCAGGAGAGCAGGAGTGGGTGGGGGTGCCAGAGTGCTTGGCTGTGATGTCATAAGCACAATACACAACAATCAATGCAACATGTGTTCTTTCAGACCGCTGCCACAAATAACGTGATTAGGTATTGAGGTATCTGCAATGAATGCAATGCTCAATTGAACTCAATTCAGTTGTGCTTGACCACAGATTTTTATAGGGGCACTGTCACAAGGCTAATTTAACAATAGAGCATACACACTTGAATACACAAACACCCAGACAGGCACAATTTCATGCTCTCTCACCTTCACACAGACACACACACAACATGCACACACACTTTTACTTCTTGCCTAGAGACTATGTGAATCAGAGTCACATGTGTGGTCATCTATTCCAGGGTCTGTAAGGGAGGATTGCAGGGGTTGTGGCTGATAAAACAGTTCTCTTTGGGAGGGAAACATGGAGAAAGATGTTTTGAAAAACCTCAGATGTGCCTCCTCGCACCTCCCTAACCTCTGGAACGGAGTAGAGTTATCATTCATCTGCCCCTGGGATGTCCATCTCTCACTGTTCCCACAACACCACACAGCCTCCCGGAGAAACGCTGCTGTAAACATCCCACATAAAATATGTAAATATGGAAACTGAAATGATAGCACAGGATGGGATAAACGCAGCGGCATGAGGAGTGCTGCATTTGTTAGCATATGTTAGCTTCCAGACATGTGATGTCAGGAATGATGGCCAATGATGACATCATAGACGAAATCACATTCCATTCCTTAACTTCATTTCTCTGAAGGCCCAACTGACTCATTCTGATGCTCTCTAAGCTACGCATCACTTCCTGCCTGTAGTGTCCAACAATGATCCAAGTCTGAAAACTGACGTCACTGAAAGTATGCTTATTTTGGCCGCAGCATTATTTTTTCTGACTTCCTCTTATAAGGATTTCCCATATGCCATAATGTAATTATTTGCATGTATTGCATATGTTACATAGCTACCCTGTTCATTAAGTAACTGAGAAAATGAGCGAATGTGTTACTTTTCCAACTAGTTCAACGAACTGCTACATCACCACTCTCTGCTTCGGTTTCATGAATATTTCTCAAAAATGTAGGAAAAGTATTGCTGAGGCGGTCCACTAAAAGTTGATGGATATTTTTTTCATAAGCTTGACTCTTCTCTCTCTTTCTTTGTTGGAAGAGAGGAGTGGAACAGCTGCACCCAGATAGTTGCTCGAAAGCAGAATGATGTATTTGTCTATAGTACACTGTGTACTCTACAAAATGTGTGAAGACCACAGTTATGTTTTCTAATGAGATGCATATTCATATAAATGTATAAATTAGTGTGTCCATAATGTATGCATACAGATGTATATATGGATTTATGAGAATTCATAAATATTTGGTGTGTATATAGATATGTGTGTGGAGTGTAATTGAATGCATGTACATCCATTATCTCTCAGTTAAGGTTTTGTTTTACAGTAGTCTACTGAACACGAGAAGAATCGAAACAAGCCGCTCTGTTTATGTTTATGTGAAGTGTGAATCATAGTCAACCGGCTGAAGGTTGAGTTCAGCACAGTACAAACCAAACTCAAAGCAGGCTCGGATACGGCCACTCTGCAGAGACAGGTTAATGTGGTTTTGTCCGGGTTTAGTGCTGTCTTCCTGCTCATGCAAATGAAGAAAACACAACAGAGCAAGTCACATGAAGTGTCACGTACTGTATGAAACAGAGATTCTCCGAACCCTTTCTTTGTGATCTATGGATTACTGACATGTATCCAAAATAGTATGTCATATATAACTATATAAATACCAGTCCCTACTTTGCTATTTTTTGTGTATGTGTGCTTGTGTGTGCACATATGTTTATCTATTGCAACCTTCAAAATCAGTTATATCCTTGATAAACAAATAAAGATTTAATAGATGACGGGTTGGTATATAAACTGTATTTTTTGCATGTGAAAATGAGAACAAGTCACACCTTTAATGCAGCATGAAACTCACTGCGTTTGTGTCACATATTTCAGCACTTTGATTTTTAAAAGATTCAGTCCAATTTCCTTGCTTAATATGTGATGTGAATGGAATGGAACCATGGTGGCAAATAAAATATCAGTCAACAGCAGTCAACATGTCTGAGGTCTTCAGAGGCTACACATGGTTGTATAACTTACTCTTTACTACTTTTATTCTGCTCATTCAAGACCTGTTTTTGTGAGCCCTGAGGGTCATACACAAATGTTCAGGTTTATAACAGTTACCTATTCCTGACAACAGCAACAAGGTGATATAAGAGTAAGGGAACATATTTAACACACAGTCAACACTTACTGATAATTGGTTTCTATGTTCAGTCACACACTATGAGTGCTTTTCAATACACAGTGCTTTCCAAAAGGATTGCATTCATACAGGTTATGTTATACCATAGAGCATTTAAATGGAGAAAAATTAGGACCAAAAAAGAGTCGTTTCCTTCAGTTATCACTGAAAGGGTAACATTTACAGGAGTGATTGTTATCACCGACAACGGCAAAAATGGAACCTGACAAGGCACGTAGACAGACACACGAACACATATACTCATTTGTGCATTATACACGTATGTGTTGTATACGCGAATGTGTATAAATTATTGTGTGCATGTTTGTATGTATGTAACTCTGTTAATTGACAACTGAAATAACTTAAACATTCATAAATACAGGCAAGTGTGCATACACTCACACACATGTACTTGCACACAAGAATTTAAATATAATATAGCCATACAAACAAATGAATATATACATACATACATTACTCTTTTAATAAACAGCTGTAACAGATTTGAGTAGACCCTTTCCTTTCAGTAGCTACCTCTACAGGAGGTAAATTAATCAGTCACCACCGTAACCCTAGTTCAGCGCGCACAGACATCCGGAGAGACATTTTCAGATACTTCCTGTTCTACTGGAATGTGCCACCTCGGGGACACCAAACAGCCAAATAAACCAAGGTCACATGTGTGAAGCCCCCGATTATGGCTGTGTTGTGCGTTGGTTTGCACCTGGGGAATTCACCCATCATGAGCACTTCGTGATTTACAAAACAAAATCAGCTCCAAATTTATTTGTAATTACATTCAGGTAAAAATAATCGATTTTACTTTCAGGTGTTTATTTATTTATTGTGTTTATTTTTTTTATTTCTTAGAGGTTAAATACAAATTGTGACAACGACCTAATTTATCTCACCAGCTGTGGAACCGTTACATAAAAGTCAGAAGGTATAATACAATTCCAGTAATCTTGCTACCGTTGCGACACAAAGTAGCTGCGCTGCTTTTGCGTTCTGAACTTGGTTGCCCTTTTAAAGCCGAGCAGCTGTTTTAGCCCGTGGGTGACGCAGTGTTTCATGGGAAATGTTGTTCATGTGTCAAGCCTTAAGCGATGAGCACGGAGAACAAACTACAACTGCGAAGGGACACGGAGATCCCTTTGTGTTGTTGAAACTAACAAATTTAAACAGGGAACCTGTATCAAAACATTAGTATAAGAACACTGATTTCCAATGATGGAATTGATTTGTCGTTGAAACAATGATTTCGCAATTCAGCCTCAAATTACAGAGAAAACAAAGCGGGAAGAATGTATGAAAGTATGTCCATGCAACAGTAGACTTTTATACTGCCATTATAGACATTAAAGAATATGACTTTGACCTGTAATGTTTTATACGGTTTGCGAGTGATATGAGAGAATTTGTTAAGTGACATATACAATGCTCACAGCGAAAACAATAAAAACTGTGCGCGTGTTAACAGGGGCGATGCAGCGACGGGCAGATCTGTTAACTGTTTGCGTAGCTCGCCTTCTTCCACATTTTTCACCGCACGGAAAGCGCTGTGTCGGTACCACACACAAAGCAGACATTGCGTGCCAGGGTTGGTAATGTGCAAGCTGCAAAATTATTCTATTAGTTCAAGTTCAAGAGATGCGTTGATTAGAATGTGGCTTTCATAGAGCAACACTTGTTTGCTTGGTGTTGTCGGAAAAATGGATATATGTAAGCAAGTAAAATTGCTTTCTTAAAATGCAAGTTGTGATATGATGAAACATGACATCGATGTGGTGAAAAGACATAGGTGTGCGAGTAGCCTAATGAAGAAGGTTTAAGCGCTAATGAACGATGGTAACCCCTGCCATGTCCCTTAATAATGCACTGTTCAGAATATAATAATCGTTTAGGGCGGTCCTAGAGCCGTTCAGAGCTGAAACAAAAGCGCGTCTTTTCTGTTTCCGTCAAGAGTGCCAGCCCCACTAAGAAGGGGCAGTCAGTGCGTCCGGAGGATTTGTCCGATAGTAACCCCGAGTCCGAGCAAGGCGTTAGAGCTGGTTGATGAATGCGCTCGCGAATAGATACTGTATACAAATACCACTGCGTGCCTGGTGCTACAGTAAAAAAAACATGTTCCAATTCCTTAGCAGTTTACATTATTGCAATTAAACTTTGGGCTTAACGCAGTAAGACTTTCTGTTTGTTATAAATTTAAAAAGGCACGACTGTTCTACATATTTTGATGTCATTTGATCAGCTTTTGAATTAAATAATTGTGCACAATTTTGAATTTCAAATTGTAATGAACGTCTACGTGGCAGTGCTTTAAAGCTGCAGCAAGCAAGCATGAATTTGACTGTGAAAGAGGAGGGTTGCGGAATTGTGAAGGGTAGGATGGTACTGTTGACCATTTCCTTCTGAATTATGAGTAAACAACAGAAACAAAACACCAGTTTTAGACGACGGGTCCTCGAAATATACTCAGTGGAGCTGAGCGTTAAGTTCAACAGATAGGCTATCAACTGCATCCATGAAAATACAAGGAATTATAAAAGGAAGCTGAAAGGGAGGAAAACTAAACCTCCCTCTCCTCCATCCGCTCTGTGCGGGTAGCTGCTTTTGACCGATAGTAACCTCACTGCAGCGCACAGAAACTGGGTGAAAGGCAACGTGATGTCATTTCGCTGTGGAG
This sequence comes from Albula glossodonta, assembly GCA_019788955.1. Lineage (NCBI taxonomy): Eukaryota > Metazoa > Chordata > Actinopteri > Albuliformes > Albulidae > Albula > Albula glossodonta. The sequence goes on from JAFBMS010000191.1 coordinate 410,247, forward strand.
TGTAGCCGCTGCCTTGCTGCTCCTGCCTTATTTAGCGATGAGTGTTCTTAATCACGAGCACATCGGTGGTTTCCGTGCATCTTTTCGGGAAGCTATAAAATAAGCAACATTCGATGGCATTCACATGCAAGGAAAATATTTCTGTGGTGGTTGAAAAGGGTATTGTTTTAAAACGAGTCACAAACGTGGCGAAATAGTACCTCTGTTTTACAATTGCTCATCCTGGAACGTATTGGAATGTGAAAACTATCTGTTTCTGCAAACAATATCAATGTTTGTGAGAAATGTAGTCTTCCTTTTGGTATATACATACCATATGGTGCATAATTATGGAAGGTAATTCTATCTATACTACGGTCATATAGCAATGCCATATGTTCTCGAAATAAGTGAGTCTGAAAATGATAGTCTGGAACGGCCACATTAGGAAATAAGATGGGCTATAATAACCCTGTTTCTTTGACTCTGCCTCTAAAGAGTGGTATGTCAACAGTTAGGTCGAAACGGGACCATAACCCTAGGAATGAAAGCCGTAAATTTCAAAGTTCACCTCTTCCCTCGACACGACTGGAATTCAGAGAAGGAGTGAATCTGTCACGGGGCTGTTGAAAGAAAACACTAATGTTTGAAGCTGCAAGAAAAACAAAACGTTGTTGGCGCCTTGCTCTGTTTTCCTGTCATTTTTAGAGACCCGCTAAGTGAAACAGAGAGGGTGATATATCACGGCTTTGTGAGATGCGCTTTCTCTGTGGAGTTTAGTTCCTGGACCCTCACCCTACACAGCAGAAAACGTTTAACGGTTCTGCGGTATAGAACACGAAATACACTTTAGAATGTTGATAACAGCCATATTGCTTCCGTGATATATATGGTTGAGAGGGGCTTTTGTTCTCAGTTTGGTCCCAAGGTACCCCTGGTTATTTTTAGACCATTGCACTCAAAGTGCTGATATAGTGAAACGCATAATAAGAGCGGTGTGTGACCTCTACATTATGCCTCGGACTACATAGTGTATACAAGTTAAATCACCTCGATATTCTACTTATATGGGTGACTTTTAAATGAAATAATCTATGTCAACATCTTTTACAACGTTTCATAGGCTAAACACTTCCAAGAACAAATTGTTATGCATAATAAAAAATATAAAGAAAATCAGTCACATTCCTTGTTTCTCAAGGCAGATGGACCCTATAGGTTCAGCACAGTTTATCATTACCCAGCTGTTAACCTTAACGACGGTGGCGGTAATACATTTTTGAAGGTTTCCCGGATGAATTTGTTATGAAAACACACTGTGTGAATGATTACATATGTTCTATGACCGCAAAAAAGATAAGACCATTCGTGGCATTGTAAGGTAAATTCATTTTGTACGGCTGACTTCTAATCATCACAAAACATCAAGATGACCTGGTTATCTCTGAGGAATCCTTGTCATTGAATTAAATTTTGGCGTTCTCACAGAAATAGGAGCATTCAGTGTCGAACCGGGACATATAAGTGTGAAACAAGCCATCGGTTACTAGAGGGTAATGCCCTATTGTGAACGACATAACCTATATTTACCTCCTCCTTCGGGCTATTATCATGCTTGCGTGGCTTGCCTGAAAAGCAAGTTTTATGCGCTTGGCCTGAGTTAGCGCCAGCGACCGCCTCAGTCAAGCGACCAGCGCCACCCCACCCCCCACCCCTTCCCCCCAGTCATGTGACACACCTCTACCCGCTGACATTCCAACACTTCCTTTTTTATCGTTCTAGAACACGCTGTTGCTTCTGCCTTGTTACAAAAGCAGCACAGCATCCCCAGTCCTCAGTGTGTGTGTATATTTTTACAACATTAAGTGCCTTTCAAAAAGCGGATGCTGGAAGCTGTGGAAAAAAAAAACTCTGAACAGCACAGTGCTCCCCACAAGATCGGCTGAGCTGATTAACACCGCCACCTGTGCACGCTGCAACCATGGTGGCGCAAACCGTTCATTAGTCCGCATAAACGAGCAAAACCGGATAAGGCTTTTCCCTAAAAATTAAGGCGTTTTCAGGTTACAATGGAGGAAGGTCTTGACAGACAAAGCGTTCTTATGGTCATGCAGCACAGTACAAGGCTCTTGTTGTCCCATATTTTTTTTTTTGGGGGGGGGGGGGGGGGGGTAGTATAACAGTCAGAGAAGTGAGCTTGAACCCCCCTTCAATTACTCTTATGGGGGGGGGGGGGGGTCCCTTCTGTCTCATAAGGGGTTGTGGACCCCCCTGATTCGCCCCATTTGAACCCTGCCGAAAATATAGTGCAAACAGCTGGCTCCTGTGGCGGAGCAGAGTGAGCCTACTGTTCACTCCAGGGACTAAAGTAGCAGAGGTTACACTCATGACCCCTTAGAAAACAAATAAACACAAAAGCTCAGCTTTCAGTATATTATTATACAAGTATATTTTTATGAATCGGGATCTGCTCTAGCCTCCTTTGTCGGACTGTAACTGTGACCCTATCTACTCTTGAATGAATGAATGAATGAACGTCACTCCACTGCACAAACCTAACACTTTGTTTCCAGAATTCCGACGTCCTCTTGCCTTGCCTTTCAGCACTGTAGTTATTAATTTTATACAAATATTCTATTTATATTTTGTACTCATATTTCAATCAATTAGTCAATTAAATGATCGTATTCCTGTTCCATGTGGTATTCTGTTTCCAGCACATCACCACACTGAAGCATTAGTTACAGAGGATATGGAATTCAATTCAGCCATATGACAGAGGAAAAGCTGCTGACAACACACCACTTAAAACAGATTGTGTTTTCATTCTGTAGTGTGATTTAATATCCCCACCGTTACTGGCCATGTCACTGGAGATGAACACATAGGAGATGCATGTAAATGTACCATAAGAGATGTGTGTAAACGATCTGCAGCTTGGCTGTAGCTCATAAACGACTTCTGAAACTAGATTTCAAATGAGCAAAATAATAGGATTGTAGGTGTCAAAATGGAGGAGCAGTTGAGACCTCTGGATCACTTCACCAAAATTCTGGCGCAGTAATCCACAGGTATGTTTTTACCTGTGGTGTAGGGGTACCTGAGCAGGTGGGAATACAGTGAGCCTGTAGCCCCAATGTATTAATCGTAATAAGGCTAATAGGAGAGTATACCTAATAGCAACATCAACAATAACAATAATCATCATTACAATCATAATCATAACACAATGGCATCTGCATGTACGTCGGTGGCCTCTACTCTGCAAAAAAGGTCCCCCCCTCCCCCCCGCCCCCAATGACACATTCCTGGAGCCAGCCCTGATTGGTTGCAGTAGTAGCATTGCTGAAAAGGATTGGTCACCCTCATATCCAATCACATTGCATGTCATTAAGCAAATACAGGCTCAACAAAACATTTTGAATTAATTATTTGTGTGTGGGAATACTAAAAACACACGCACACGCACACACACACACACGCACACGCAAACAGGAAGGTGTGAAATAGCCAGTGGAGACAGGGTTTAATTAAGCTGTGTGCTTTTGGTGTTCCTGGAGGGATCACTGGGGCCTATTTCAAGCAGTCCTATTTGATGTAGTCGGCTACATGAGCAGCCGGAGGAGTGCCTATGCTGTAAATAGCTTGTCGCTGGAGAATGAGATATGGGACATGTGGTCTTGCCTCTTTTTTTTGGTCCAGACAACCTCTAATTCCAGATATTTGCTGAAGCAATTTCTCATTGTTACACTGGCAGTGCCCTGCACTCTAAGAAAAACTGGTTTACATAGCGCCAAAAGAGAGCCCTTTGGTTGTAAATCAAAAAGCATTTTTGATAATATATAGAACCTTTAATGAACCACTAGGCACTGTATACCTAAAAATGTCTCTACAGTATAGATCAATTCATGGTTATAGAGCACCAAATGCTTTGTTAATGCCAGTGTACCAGAAAGTTCCCCAAAAACTAAGAGTAAAGAAAAGCAAACATTTTTGGGGGTGCCTTTCCAGCTCTGGGCTCCCTGAATCAGTACGAACTTTCCACCCCTTCACAGCACCCAGATTCCCATCTCTCTGAGGTTGACAGTGCTCAGATTCCCATCTCTCTGAGATTCACGGCGTCCAGATTCCCATCTCTCTGAGATTGACAGCGCTCAGATTCCCATCTCTCTGAGATTCACGGCGCCCAGATTCCCATCTCTCTGAGATTGACAGTGCCCAGATTCCCATCTCTCTGAGATTCACGGCGCCCAGATTCCCATCTCTCTGAGATTGACAGTGCCCAGATTCCCATCTCTCTGAGATTGACAGTGCCCAGATTCCCATCTCTCTGAGATTCACAGCGCCCAGATTCCCATCTCTCTGAGATTCACGGTGCCCAGATTCCCATCTTTCTGAGAATGACAGTGCCCAGATTCCCATCTCTCTGAGATTCACAGCGCCCAGATTCTCATCTCTCTGAGATTCACAGCGCCCAGATTCCCATCTCTCTGAGATTCACAGCGCCCAGATTCCCATCTCTCTGAGATTGACAGTTCCCAGATTCCCATCTCTCTGAGATTGACAGTGCCCAGATTCCCATCTCTCTGAGATTGACAGCACCCATGGCTACCAGAAATTCCCATTTCTCTGAGTGCTGCGGTGGAGCAGCTCCACACCACGGCCCCATCAGTGTCCTCCCACCCTGTACACTGCGTTCTGCTGCTAATTTAAGAGCCATCAGTGTCACTGGGCCTGCTTTGCGTCAGGCAGGATCGTGCTAACGCACTGTTATACAGTCTAAGAGGGCTGAATATTATGGCATACCTGAGCATGTGTGTAACGTGCTTTTATTTCTGTTCTTTGGTGCATAACAGCACAACGGTCCTAATTTTGAGGAACTCCACAGGTTGCAACTGAATTTGTTGATATCAGGTTGCAGCTGGCATAGCTGGACCTGTTTTTCTGAGTCATCCTCGGCTGCGTCCTCTTTCTTTTTCATTTCTAGTGTAGGAGGTGCACACTCACCCAGCTCCCCTTTCACCGCTTTCTTTCTCCATTCATCTTCTTTCAATCATTGATGTTTTTTCTTTTGTTTTCACATTTCGCCTGTGATCGTTTTCATCATCAGCTTAGTTCTATTCCACAAATGGTCTGATGACAGAGACAGAGCGGCAATGCAAAACAAATAAAAAAACTGCAAACCAAGCAGCTTTTCCAACCCATCAAGATGAAACCCTGTCCTGCTGAGGTGGAATAGTGTGTGGACACCTCTAGGAGTCTGCAGTGTAAATATGCAATGAACATCAATATGCAATGTCATTGACAAGTAACATTTTAAATCTACTGTAAATGGCAGTGCATGTACACATATACATTAAGGCATTCAGCAGACACTCTTATCTCTGCAGACACTCTTATCTAGAGGAACTTGCGCAGTTTTTTTTCATACACACTACCCATCATAATGCGTATCTTTTTTTTTTTTTTTTTTTTTTTTTACGTGGAGCAATTCACTAAGGGAATCGACCAAATTCGTGCGTACTTGATTGTTCTGCGTCCAAAGAATGAAGGATGTTAGCCCGCCCAATGTCACCGCTCCATGACTGTAGTACGACGAGAGGGGAGCATGCATTGTATTGCTGGATCTCGCTGTCGGGCTACACAGACAGAGCTACGAGGCGAACTGCCACGCCCTCAACCCCCTCGAGCTGGCACTACAGCACAGAAATGTGCAATGCTCTGATGAGCAGAGTGGATCAATCCCGCCGGACTGTGGTAGAGGGCGCGACGCGCGTTTTGTCGACACGTGACGGGACGGGCGGGGGGGTGAATGGGGACAGGGCGCGAGCCATCGCTGATACAGCTGCCGGCCCGGTGCCCCTTTACAAACAGCTGAGGATGAATAACAAATGCCCGCACGTGCCGGGGGAGTGTCCCTGCGTCCGCTGCAGGATTACTGATGCCCCTCTCCTCCCGCTGCGTAGGTAAACGCTTTGTTTTCAGACGCGGCTGGCGTCCAGATCGATGGAAACTTTGGCGAGACTGACAGCAAAGGCGCACGCTACCGTCGTGTGATTATTTTGAAACTCAAATCTTGTGTGAAAAGATGTATCACTTGCGGACACGTTATTATGGGCTGTGGATTCAAACGCCTCGGGCTGAGTGCGGTTGATTGACCATCGTGTGAGTGTTGGCTGCGGTAACGTTAACTGAAAAATACCTTAGCGACTTTACCCTCTTTGACCTTGAGAGCAGTCACGAGTGCCCAGTGTCAAACAGTCCGACCGCACATGCTGTTTTCGCTGTATGTTGAAACATTTAACTAAACCTTTTTGTATGCTTCTGCAAAATAAAACTCAAAAAAAGCTATCAATAAAAATGTTAAAATGGATGATCATATGAGCTAAATATTGAGGTGTATGACAGCATTCTATGTTAGGAACCATTCAAGAACATGGCCATTTTAGTTTAATTTTACATAGCTTGAATAATCCCATTTATGCAATTTGGGTTATTGTATCACTTGCTAATATGTAGCCCCCAATGCAGAGTGGCTAACCTAGGCCCTTGTGAGCTACAGGGTGCACTAGTTTTCATTGTTATTGTTATTCACTGTTCACGGTAGACATTTGATCAATTTGATGTAAACTCAGTACACTCACATCCCCTGGTTTCTTTAGTCTGAATTGGTTGCTGATTTTGAGGCTTAAACAAAAACCAGCACACCAAATACTGAGCAAATAAGGGGCCGTGACTTTCCCAACTGGTTGTGTGGTCTACATCCGTTTCACAAGTAAAATCGGGAAGTAGATTTGTCTTTGGTGGCTCTGTAAGGATAGAAATCGCAGCTTACGTCAATGCTGGAAGTGTGGACATGACATGTTCAGTGAAACTAAACCACAAGTGGAAAACGGAATTAGTTCAAAGGCAAAGCGAATGGTAATGGTGAGCCACACCTGAACTTCTGTTTCAGCGCAAAGTAATGGAGCGCACGTTTTCAGCAACCTCAGTTAACCCGAGAGACCAGGATCCTAGACCACCAACACAAGGCTGAGACCCATTGAGACGGACAACATTGTTATCCATTCAAATCAAATGGACCCGTGGTTCCTGTATTACTTTATTTCCTGTACTTCCCATTCTACTGTAATGTTCATACAGTAAAAGCTAACATTGTTTATTCAGTTCGCTGCTGTATTTGCTAAATACTAATTTTGGAAAAAAAAAAATCAAAAGCATTTCCTGCCTTTTCATGAAAGTGGGTCCGCAATCCGAAAACAATGGGAGCTGGGGTGATAACCTACATCTTTCTGCCAATGAAAACAGTGTTCTTTGGAAAGTGATTAGAGGTGAGGTTTTGCTATGTGCTGGGAAAATGGCCGCGTGGAGCGGGAGGATGTGCTCATGTGTGCGAAAGTCAAAAGGCAAGTGCTGAGGCTTTTTCATTTCGCTGAGGAGGATGGGTGTTAGACAAAACAAAGCAGAATTCCTGAGCTAAACAGGGCCATGGCTGAACTGGCTTTGTCAGCTCTCCAGCCCCTATAGAAACACAGAACACAAACGGGTGGCATGCTTGTGACTCCATTTTTATCCTTGTCCGAAAAAACAAACTACGCACAGTTTCAAAAATTTCAGATATTTTCACCATTCACCAAAAAAAAAATGTCACATAGACATCCATTAGCTTGTCCATTTAATGTTTTTAACGTTATATTCTGTGATGGTTTCATAAAGGGTCCTGGAGAGATGCAGTATGTAGCATAGCCCTAGACATTACAAAACACTCAGATTCCTTGCCCAATATAAAATTAATCAGTCAATCAGGGAAGTGTTTTTGCATTTGTATTTTAATGTATGTGTATCATGTGTGTTATGCGCATTTTGTTGTTCTACATTGGCACTGTGTTGGCTGCTACCTTGGCCAGTTTTCTCTGGAAAACAAGATTCCAGATCTCAGTGACATATATAAAGTGGTTATATAAGGGTTAACAAATAAATAACTTCACTAAATAAATCTCTTCTGTTGAAATCGGTGTAACGCGTCACACAGGTAAACTGTTTCATATATAGTTTATGACAGGACAACTAACATTAAGCAAGTGCCAGGTGTAATATGCAGGAACCAGCAATTTGTTTTGAAATTCAAAACAGACAATATCATGGACTTCTACGCCCCCTATAGGACACCTCTATAACTACAACTGAACAGGGCTTGCAGGTCAGAGAAGTGAGTCTCAGTGACTATAGTGCAGTTGATTTGAAACTGCATTATTGAAACAGATTATTATTTGTATTGGTGGTGGGTTGTGTGGGGATAGGTAACCAATGGAGCGAAGCTTAAATGATCCTTAATGCCAAATATCAGTGTCACAGGATGGTGTTTTTTTACATATTGTAACCCAATCGCACTGTGTGAAATTGTTAAGATAAATAATTTGAAATGTTTGAAATGGTTGATCACCTCAAGAACTTTTAGTACTTGGTTTGACACTTATGGTGTCGTAGTTCTCTGTTGTCAGCCAAGAGTGGTGAACCAGCCGTCTTTAACTGGACAGCATTAATTCAGCCATCTGGCTTTCCTGACATGGGTGTTCCTGTGGCTTCAGATAAGAAGAAACTGAAATGAAAAACAAATATGTTTTCAAGCCTCCCAGCTTTACCCTCCCTCACCCCTCTCCACATGACAGGCTAAACCTTTTGTCTGTGTGTGTGTGTGTGTGTGTGTGAGAGAGAGAGAGGGAGAATGTTTCCGTATGTTGGTGAGTGTGTTTGCTTGTGTGTGAGTGTGTTTCTATGCATTTTATGTTAGTAACAAGAGTGACACATATTTCACGATTTCAGTGTTAGCTAAAGAATGCGTCTCTATGTGATCCACAATTGCTCCAGCAAATTGTGTTGCACCCAGAGCTGTCCTGTACACAGTAAATTCCCCTCCTCAGATCCACTGTTTTAACTCACCCACAGAATCTGCCCACAAAGCTGTTTTCCCTCATCTGCAGGCCTGGCTGGTCTTCAATGGACGTCCACATCATGGCAGGTTACAACCGGCTCCAACCAGCACCATTTCCACAGATACCCCTTTTCACATAGACCTTTCACAGTCCCTTAGATCACCATTAAAACTGTTACCAATCTGTGACATGAGGCATGGCATGAATTAGCTGTGTGGCCAGTCGCTACCTATGAAAGGAACTGGGGTTCAACCGCAACACAGATGACAGACAGAAGATTGTTTACAAGACAGCGAGATCAGATCTCTCTTGCGATTTTGCAGCTTTCAGACATAAGCGGGGTAATAAATTATAATTTAATATAATTGTAATTGTATCACCTGAAAGTGTTCTCAGTTTTCTAGACACTGAAGCTGACAACAGAACAGAGGGGATTGCACTTTAGTAAAACCTAAAAAAAATAAGTCTAACATGTCTGTTAGAATCTTGGTTAAGTGCACCAGTTGATTAGAGTCTCAGCAGAGGTTACAGTAATTCATGCAAGCGAGGCTGTTGGAATGATGAATCATTTTTAAAAAAGGACAGATTGTTAATTCAAATTGCAGCTAATACTCCCTGTGTCTTGCTGTAGATTCTGTCCCATTTTCGCAAACTTGGCACCTTAGCCATGTTGGGCAACACGCTAGTGTTTTATCTTGAAAGCAAGCATTAGCATTTCTGGAAACAGGCAATGATAGCAAAGGAGGTCTGGAGGGGGCGTGGAGTACCAGTGTTTTGTTTACCCGGGAACTGGGGTATTTTTTTAAACTTTGCTCTATGGTGATGGTCACAACAGGAAAAAAAAATAAACAAACGACAACAACTGCCAACTTTCTGCCCTCTTGATGTAAAGTAAGCCAAAATTCAACACCAGATCGTCTACTGCTAACCCCCTGAGTATTGCTTTCAGGGAGGAGCTGTTTTCCCTCAGGACCCAAACGCGTACAATGCGGGCCGGTCAAATGAGCTGGGGCAAATGTTGGCTGTCTGTGATTTTGGGGGTTGGTGGGTAGAAGTGGAATCACAGGGATTTAGGCAGGCCGCAGGATGGCGCTATTCCTCATGTGTAGTAATGCAATGGGCCTTATGATGGATCACACAGTATATCTGTCCCCATTAGTTTATGATAAGGCACTTTAAAATGAATATTACAGCCCACTGATAAACACAGCAGGTTTCAGGCCTTGTTTGCCTTGTGCTGCTTTATGCTGAGCGCTGAGGCCTTGACTGAACCTCCCAGATTGGCTGGTTGTATTTCTGCTGAACTCACACACCACAGCCATGAACCTACCCTGCAGTTCAGCTGTCTTGGGGCTTTTCCAGGCCTATCTATGCACCCCCCCCCCCTCTATTTTACTGATAGCTGTTTACCATAGGCCTTGGACACATGGCCAGATGTAGTAAGAGTACATCATGTTACTGAAAGCACCTTGATAAAAAATTTAAAAAAATAAATTCTGTTGGAGGAATATCACCCAGAATGTAATGACATGAACAGCCAAAGGTAGTAACCTCACATCACTTGGAGGCATTTAGCAGATGCTCTGATTCAGTGCCATATACTTTATTTCAACCCCCCCCCCCCCCCCCCCCCCCTCCCTTTTTCATAACCTGAGTTGAGTTTATCAACCTGGGGCAATCCACTAGCATTGACTCAGGTCTTACCAGCTCACCTCCTTTCTTACTCCTCTTAGGCTGAACCAGTCGGTGGAACCATAGGCATCATTTACGCGGGGACGCTGGGTACATGTCCCCACACTGACACCCATGGGTGGAACTCACAAAGGCGGAACTGTAACGACACCTTACAACGGCGTGGCTGGGACACCCTGTCTTGGGACTCACAGATACACCACCAACCTGTGACTCTACTCTGTGAACCAGACACTGAAAACAAAGTAACTTTCAGTAACAATAGTCAATATATATAAGAGTCAATCACTATTATCAAGCTGGACATTTTCTGAGGAGAGTAGGCACTTTGCTCAAGAGTATGACATGATATGAACATTTTGCTGAAGCAATCTAGTTTAAGTAGCTTGATCAAGAGTACAACATCACCACTCTACTTTGAGTCCTGCTCTCTAGTCACTTACCCTACCCTTACCCCCTGCAATTCAGTGCATTTAGCCTGTTGCACGCTAAATTGTAGATGCTGCTTTTAATGGATATCATTCTAGCTGCCTTTTCATTCAGCATTAGCGGCTACAGTATGTGGGTTAGCTGCTTCTGGTGGGTGTAGAAAAGAAGCCAAGCCGCGCTAGTAAGTGTGTTTCTGGAGCAACAGTCACCTCGCCCACTCACATCTCATTGCGTAAGCCTCTAAATAAATTCATCTTCCACCAGCGTTTTTCTCTGCCAAGTTAAATGAACATCACAGCGGCACAGGACAAGGCTGAAAATAAAGAATAAAGAGCATGTGGCGTGGTCTCTGTTGGGCCCAGAGTTTGTGCAAAGCCACGCAGTCCAAATCCTGAGGATACTTGCCAGACCTTAAAAAGGAAGCATTTGCTTCAAGGCTACATGTGCATTGCGCTAATGGATTATCAACGGGTGCAACACTGGACTGGTTTAAATTCGCTTATACACAAGGTGCTAAATTGGCTCATAGTATCGTACCTTTATTAGCCTCTTAGTCATAGCCTAGCTTTCCAGGCTCACATCTCGCCACCATACCCCTAGTGAAAGCAGCGCAGTTCAGAACGACAGACCTGCCAGCTTTCTGGGACCCAAGCCACATTTACCCATATTTAACTAATCATAGCAATTCTGTGCAGGCAGGTGGGAGTTCGAACCTAGTACGTGTATATGATGTGGAGTAATACTGGGTTGAACAGCAAGAGTGAGAGGGCGTTATTCAGATGTATTACACGCCTCTGCAAACCTCCATCTGAGAGTCTGACCATTGTTTAAGCTTGTCACTGCTCAAAGGGGCCAGCAGGTCAACCCCACAGTGTAGGTAGGCCTTATGGTGCAGCTTTATGTGTAGATATTCCTCACAGAACAAGTAGATTTAGGTAGGCCTCACTGTGCAGATAAGAGAAGGTAAGCCCCATGGCGCAGGTAGATGTTGGTGGGCTTCACAGAGAAGGTACCTGCACCCCATAATGAAGGTAAGCCTCATATTGTTTGTTTTGCAGGCCTCTCAGTGCAGACATATGTAGATAGCCCTCACATTGCAGGTGAATGTCTGTAGGCCTCATGGTCGAGGTAGATGTTGGTAGGCCTCATGGTGCAGGTGGATGTAGATAGGCCTTACAGTGTAGGTGGCTGAAGATAGGCCTCACAGTGCAGGTGGATGTAGATAGGCCTCACAGTGCAGGTGGATGTTGTTAGGCCTCATGATGAAGATAGGCCCCACGGTGCAGGGAGATGTAGATAGATATTAAGCTGGTCACTGCTACAGTAAGAGCTGTCATTTCCCATAAACTTTAGTGCAAATTGTACATTTTTCGATTTATGCAAGAGCCACAATCAGACTTTTTTTACCCAACGGTTAGGGCTCAGATTTTATTCTGAAAATACTGACACAGTAATGATGATAACAATTAGTAATGATCAAGCACAAAAACATGCACTGGCAAAACTTAAATAAATTAATGGGAACCTTTTCAGCAAAGCTGACGGGTACATTTGTTTCTGACAGTAAAACCGATTTGGCCCTGAGTGGGTATCATCCATCATTATTGCATTACATGAAACAACATCGCCCTCTTGTGGTGGATTATGATGCAAAACAATGTAACGATGTATCAATATGTCAAGGACATATCCAAGCGATATCATCACTACGAGAATATTATTTCTAATGATACATTTTTTTTTATGTAATTTATTATTATTATTTTATTTAATGTTAATAAAGTTGGTGTAATATTGTTAGTATATCATATCTCTACCCATTTTGTGTAGTATTCCCTCATTATCCTATTATTTACCAGGTAACCATAAATATTACACATTACACCAAAAGGTCTTCAGGCCTCAGTACAACTAAATAAATGAGAGAAACAGATTCCCTCTGATATTTACTTGTTCATAAATAAAAACAGAATTTTGCCAGACCAAAACCTCCAAAAAATACTGACCCAGAAAACACAGTTAGAACAAAAATGTTTTGTTATCTGATGTCATTATGCGTTTGTCCAGTTATAGCATCAAAACATTCAAGTTAAACATTACAGCTCGGTTTTACTGTTTACATGAACTCATTGGTCATTAAAGGGCAGATTGGTAATTTGGGTGCTGTAAAACTGAGCTTCTTATTCTAGCCGTAGGTGGATTTGCTTGAACATAATGTTTACATTAAAAGGTGACTCCAAACAGCAGAGCAGGTGAATATGTCGGTGTAACTGACGTTCATATTTCAATTCAATAAACAGTTTTTCTGTGTATAAGCAACATGATGGGCTGACTTTTTTTTTTATCAAAATCAGTCAGTTATGTTTAAAGAAGGTTTACTTTTTCAACAGTCATTTTGAATGCTGTGCAGACCGCCGACCTGGCGTAGAACAGGTAGTGGAACCACTAAATGCAGCAGATCCACTGATAGGTGTAGCTTCGCCCTTTTTGTGCCACAATACTGGATTGATCAATTATGGGAAAAACTTATCCTTGAATCGCCTTCAAAAATCCCACTTCGAGGTGGTTAAAATGACCGTGATCACCAGAAAACATCAAAGATCACGACATATCACTCAACACGACTACAGACTCGGTAAAGTCTGAGAAAAAAGGAAAAAAAACTCAAGTTGTCCGTGACAGCATTGACTTCCGTAAAGAAGCGGAGGCTTGAATCTCGCGGGTTCCGCCAGTGTCCCGTCATTCCAAGGAATCCGTGGGACAACAGAATGCGGCAAAACAACAGAACTTCAGGATCGAATCAGAGCGGGCGGCGAGCGCAGTCACCGATCCGCAGCTCATCTGGATGGGAATGTCAGAACGAAAATAACGCATCCATACAACAGCAAAATAGGGGATCTCCCCAACGTCTATACTAAAATCTGATGTTAGTGAAGGCGTAGGAAGTGAGTGAAATATTCTTGTTCCGGCTACACCTGCGGAACCTGCCAGGAAGTGTGGCGATAAATCCTAAAAGTACGAGCGGTTCCTCTCGCAGAGCAACGACTGAGAAGACATGGGAATTTGCATGTGCTGACTTGGGTGTTGGCCGGTTGTGTATGTTTTTTTCGGGTTTTCTTACCGTTAACGCGGCCGCCCTGCAGTTTATGAAGGGAAAGAAATACCTACAACTCCACTGCAAGTTTTGGTCGCCTTTTACTCGTGGTTTAAGTTCTTCGCGATCCTAAGTATTGCGGGCAATGGGATGCTGTGGGAGCGCTGAGGTAAGTGAACTGCTTCTCTCGATCCTAAACAGACTGTTTGAGTTAATTGTAGGCAGTCATTTATTTGTTTGCACTTTGTATAAAATGAGCATGATAACCGTTTAACTGTGAACTAATTAGCTGTAATGTAGTCAGTTTCTCTTTGAGCAGCCTCGCTGCAATTTAATCCTATAAGAAGAAATTAGGAACCCTATAGTTGCAGTTGTAGCGTGTTTGTGCCATGAATATAATTTTGTAATAATATGGATAGGTAGCTGGAAAATTAACTTGTATGTAAAGACAGTTTTAAAATGAAGACATAAGACCTTTTTATGGAGAGTCTGAATACAGGATCACCGTTGCACTGTCAACAAAATTGACCTCGTTTCCTCCCTTTCCGTTAAGGACTTTGACGCAAAGGTCGTCTATAAGTACAGCGTATAGTATCACTTTGAGGATGAAATTTATCTTATTCTAAAAGCTTTCTCCTCTATGGGAAAAGTTAAACATGTGCAGTTATCTTTTTTTTCCTGGTGAAAATGTTGCCGCCGTTGTTCATGCATTCTGCAAGGTTAATTGTCGCATCGCTACACACATTCTTATGTTTTTTCAGTTTGAGTAAGGTAGTTAGAAACTGACACATGGTCATGTCTTTTCTCCCAGAGGTCAAAGCGAGAATGGAAACCTTTGGAAGATCGATGCTGCACCGATATTCCATGGCTCCTAATATTTACTCTCTTCTGCATCGGCATGGTGAGTCTGGCTTTGATTTTTCCTGGCGGTGGTTTATTCAAGGGGTCTGGGTTTCGAAATTAGACCTGTAGGCGTTCATATGGCTCTTTGACGATCCGGTGTTGGTTTACGGAGATGCATCGAATGTTTTGTGCTGAGATGTGCAGAGAAGCTGCACGAGAAGTTCCACAGTTATATGCACAAGTTATATTCCATTGGTAGCCTACTCTACCTTGGAACCAGGGAGTAAGAGCGGGGAGTGAAAACAGAACCAGGGTATTCAGAAAAAATATCAATGGTAATTGGCACAATAGTTAAGGTTTCTCCTTGCATGTATTTGTAGCTCACCATCCTGTGTCATATGATGTAGGGTTTACTACACTGTAAAGATACTACAGTCACACCGTCTCTTTTCGTGTCAGGGTGCATCTGTTTTGCAGCTTTTCTTTTGCTCCCAGTAGATGAGTAGTTTCTTTTAAAAATTAATTCCTTTTCTCTATAGGCGAGGTAACCCCAGTTTGAAGGTGCATAAGTCTAGTCACAGAGCATCCTCACAGGTCATGGACAGGCTTGAGGGATTATCAAACTCTTGACATAGTACAGAGGTCCGCAGAGAGTAAGAGTACATTCAAGCACAAGCATTTCTGGAGGCTGCTATTGGGACTCCAGGCAGGAAATGCCTGTGGGCCCTTTGGGGGGGGGGGTCCAAGCTTGGGGCCCCAAGCAGGTGCCTGCCTCTCCTGCCTGTAACATTTGCCTGGGCACTCTAAAAGATGCAGACATTTGTTTATAAACCGTTGTGCTGCACACAAGGGCTCACAGTGTTGTAACTATGGCAGATGACTATTGGTAGGTGATTGCTTTGCCGTCTCCCACGGTAGTAGGTGATTGACAGAATGTTCAAACCATAAGTGAGCCCTCAGTCTACTGTTCAAACCAATGTGCTCTCACTGTAGCCAGTCATAGACCTCGGTTTGGCACCTAAGTGCTGACAAATTCCACAAAATAAACTGCAGCCCTTCAGGACTGGAATTTGACACCACACTTAAAGCTGAATATTCAGTGTACCTAAAGCAGGCATCCACCTGACATGTTGGTGCTGTGCAGCGCAGAGGTTTCCAGAATTTTCTTTCCGTGCCTGAAGTAGAGTGGCTGTGTAAACAAGCATGTCTTCCAGGCCGTCTCCAGCCAAAGCCACATCATGATTTTAATCCTGAAATTCACTCATTACCTAAATGTAAGCAGGGAGTGGTGATGTAGGATGAACCATTTACTGTAGACTATGGATATTAAATGCTTCTGCTTAAAGAAACCTGGTATGTCCAAAAGCTTTTCAGAAAAAGAAAAAGCATACCGGTTTTCCATTGCATTGTATAAGACAAGTTTATTCTCATGGTGTTTTTGAATAAACTTTTTTTGGTCACAGAGCCACAAAAAGCTGACAGTATTCAATTAATGACTAATTCAGCTACAGTGTGTTCAGTGTATTCATTATTTGAAAACAAAGTACGTTTAGCATGTTCAGCAGACTCACCCAGAGTGACCCACATAGAAATTGCATTTTTACATTGATTGTATGTATGTACCATACATATTTATTGCATGTATTCACATAATTACTGAAGGAATTCAATTTAAGCACCTTGGAAAGTGATTTAAGGGCTGTGTGCCCCGGCTGGGGAGTCAAACCTGCAACCTCTTGGTTGCAAGCTCAGTTCTGTAACTGCTACACTGCTGATATTATGCTGTTCACTCTGCCATCCTTTTCCATGCCTACCCTATGAATGCAGCTCATTTTTCAAAAGGACTGAGACAGATATGGACAGCTCTCATACTGGTTTCTGTGTTTCAATCGGCAGCCATTATACTACACTGCTCCCTTATCTGTATTGGTTAATGACCACTCTCTTTCCTCTCTCTTACCCCCCCCCCCCAATTTTAAGGGGTGCATCTGCGGCTTCGCCATCGCCACCGGGGCGGCGTCCCGGCTGATATCGGGGTACGATAGCTACGGGAACACCTGCGGTCAGAAAAATGCCCCCATAGAGGGCATCCCGCTCAGCGGCCGCGATCAGACCAACAAGAGGTGAGTTTGGGGCAGATCGTCTCACCGCTGGCCTCTGTGGAAATGAATCTTTTATTGATTGTCACATGATTTACGTGATGATGAGGACGATGCGGAACACCTCGCACAAGCAGCTCCCAGCATCTCTCTTATGTTTATTCTTTCCAAAAAAACCTCTGCTATCGCAGAAGAAAAAAGGAAACACAAAAGAAAGAAAAAAGAATAGCCGCATGAATCTATTAGATTAAGCATGATGAGTGAAAGAATGAGAGAAAAATGGAAAACATCCTTTTAATGCATCGCTTTTGTTGAAAGGATTGCAGGGAAAAAGTCATGTCGTTTGTTGCTCTGCTTGGCTGTGCTGTTATTTCTCATTTCCTTTCTCACCTTTAAGGGCGTTGATTTGCTCATTTTGGATTGCATTACCTGATTGTGCCCTTATGTTCCTCATTTCAGTGAAACCCCCTCATTCATTCATTCATTCACTCATTCATTCATTCAGTTATTCATTGATTCATTTCCTCTGTGTTCATTGCTGGGCCTTTAAGAGCATGCCAGAGGACATAGTGTGCGTAGATGAAGCAGGCTCTGGTTTAGTGATAATTTCAGCAGGCCTGTAAAATGCTAACTCCTCTCTAGGTTTTGTTTCAAACACTGAGATGAGCTCTTTGCACAGCGCAGTCTGACAGCGCCTAGGGACAGACTTCCTGAATCTGCGGTGGCGGATGCAGTCCTGCCGCAGGGGACGCGACAGTGTGACAGCCCACCTGATTTGGCACTCATCTGCGGCGTGTTTCTTTGTCAAACAGTGGAACTGAAGCGCACCTGGTACACTTCTATCAGCGCTCTCCGTTCTCAGGCCTCCTCTGGGCACTTTCACTCGGGCTGCTGAGTCCGAATGGTTTTTGTGTCTATAACCTCGAAATCATCTTGTTACATGGTAATTCAGCTTGACAAACTATAAGCCATACTTTCTGTCCAGGGTCTGTAATCTTAGAAATCTGAGAAAGGTCTGTGTGTGCACTCAGGCTTTTGCTGTAGCCTGGCACTAAAACACCTTATTCAGATAATCAGTTAATCACACTCTGTAAACGAGGCTTTGATTTGTTGAATCAGGTGTTTTAGTGCTCGACTGCGGGGAAAAAAACCGGCACCCGCATCAGCCCTTTTCAGAAAAGATTGGAGAAAACTGCCTAGTACCGTCTGTATGACTGTAGAAAATCTCTGCATGTCCTACCACTGAGCAATAGGCCCTGCCAAATGTTGTGTAGGAGCACCAGAATCATGAAGCGTTAAGAATCAGAGTCTGTTTCCATTCTCGGTCCATGTTTTCAGTGCGTGGAACTCTCCATTTCCAAATAAACAGTGCCTTGTGCTTGTACAGTATGTGTTTGTAGCTTTTGCCAGTTTGTTAATTCAGGAAAGAATGACTGAGTGTGGGATGGACCTGCTGGCCGAGACTAGATGGCCTCTGTATAGACTCACTATTGATTTTGGTCAAATTAATGTTACAGTTCACAGAATGAATCAGCTGGCAAATTGAATCATCCCTGTTATTGCAGACAGTGGGCCCCATTTGGATAGCTCTGCTATTGGTCTCAGGTGGTGGGGGGTGTAATAGCCTTTCACACCACTGCTGACCCTGTGTGATGTCACAGCTGGCTCCCAGTGTGATGTCACAACTGCCTGCTCTGTGAAATCTGAACTTTACTGTTCTTTGTGATGTCACAGCTTCCTACCAGTGTGATGTCACAGTTGCTGTCTCTGTAGGATTCTGTTGGAGCAGAAGATTTGTAGTGGTATTGAGGACAGTTTAAAATTCAAGCTGATCTGCTCTTTATATAACCGCATCTTTCTGTTTGTGTATACACATATCCATTTGGCTGCTGTTGTTGCTGAGTGTTCGAGTTGTATGTGCATGGGAAGGCTGGGACCGGGCTGCAGTAGTGGTGCAGGCCCCAGGGAAACAGCGAGTCTCCGGGCACCACCAGCTTCTGCTGATGCTGTTTCTGCCCTTGTAAATCGATCTCAGCCCTGTCCAAAAGCAAGCAGGCACATGCCACACCTCCTTCCAAACAGCTTCCTCTTAAAGATCCATGTATTTTTTAAGTGGTGCCAGAGGCAAGGTAAAAGGATGCATGAGTATTTTAATGAATGCCTTTGTTATGAATCTACTCAACTCCCCTATTTGCTCTCAGTTACTGTTCATTGTTTTGCTCATAAGTGCAGTGTTCAATCCTAAGAAGCAATAAGATCAAAGAAAAGAGTTATGTCTAAAACTCCACCCATCTGGGCGTGGCTCTTGGTTTGGCCACGCCCCATTTGCTATCATTGGGGAAACAATGTTTACCATCCACAGACATGGGAGTTTATTCCCTACGGACTGGATTCCACTCTCAGGTGTTCACCAGCACTGTGCCTGTATTTCCCAGGATGTTAGTGTTTGTTGTTGATGGTTTTGCCATCTAAATCTGTGCTGTGTTTATTATTTATTTAATTATTCATTTTTAAAGAAGGCCAAAATACGTAATTGGGAATGAGTTGCATGTTAAATTGGACCAACATGGCAGCCTGTCTGGTACTCTAAGTTTTAGATTTTGAGTGGCCCCTTGAACCTGGACAGACTGGGGTGGGTCACATGGGGGTCACCAGTAAGCAGCCTGCAGGAGGCTGTGATTGGTTAGAGGCTGATGCTGTGAGCAGCAGTGTGGTGTAACAGTTAGAGAAATGGGCTTCTGACTGAAGGGGTTGCAGGTTTGATTTCCCGATAGGGCACTGCCGTTGTGTCGTAAATGTGCAGCTGTACAAATGGATGGTTTATAAAGATGTAAATATAAAGTTACATCGAACGGAGGCATCCGATAAGGGTGTGACCTGCCTCTGCTTCTCTGTCCTGAGTATTTTATTTGGGTAAAATGGGGGTGTAGGTTTGGCTGGAGTGGGCGTCTGCATGGACACCTCCTCCAAAACGTAACGCTTATGAGGCCCGGGGAAGCCCCTGCGTGCCCCTGCCGAAAAACAAAGCACTAAACCGGTAAACGGCTTAAGGCATCGGATCGCCGGGTTAACGCGGATTAGCTCCCCTCCACGCACAGAGCACCTAGGAACATTCCCCGTTCAAAGGAACGGATCGCTGCGTGTCAGAGTTTCATTCACATTTCTCAACCGTGTCTCCATAACGACCAGACAAGGCGTTGAAGAAGCACCGGCTGTCTCTACCAGAATAGGATTTTTTGGCCAAGTTGTTAATCGGGAAAGATGTGCAGATATGAATTAGCATCATGGGCTGGAAGAGAGACAGCCTCCTTTGTCTAGTTTATTCCAAATGGAGCGGTGAATCAGTTGGTTTTACAGTAACTTTAAATAAATGATCAGCCATATTATTCCTCTCTAACACTGTGCCTCAGATGAACTCGGGAAGCATATTAAATAATCTATGGTGTGCCTAACTTGCTTTCTTAACAGTATAGTCTTTAAGATTTTATGGGCCTGTTCCAAACTCTGCTGCCAAGCTTTATCTTGTTCTTTCTCTTCTAGTTTCATTTTCAACCTATGACTATGTTAGCAACATAATGAGTAGTTTAGACCAGGGCGATTGTTGCCATTGGCTGTTAGGACATATGAATCATTGTGGTTGTGTTGGTTCTCCATGTCTGATTTTTGTTCTTCCTTTTTTAGACTGTTGGGTAATTATAGCCATATTCATGGTTAGCAGAAAGACACTTTGATTGCGCTAGCAAATGTTAGTTGATGTTCTCCTTGTTGGGCTTGTCAGGTCAGATCGTCAAGCGGGTCAGGAGAGATCTAGCTGCAGAGATCTAGCTGCAGAATCTCTTGCTGCACTTGAACTTGGTGCTGTTTGGTTGCTGTAGAGTTAAGCTGCTTTGATTCAACCATGTTATATCAGGTTTTAAATCTATAGCAATTAAGCTGGGCTGGGCTTGTAGCTCAGAGGTTACAGTGTAGTGTAATGGTTAGGGAGCTGGGCTTGTAGCTCAGAGGTTACAGTGTAGTGTAATGGTTAGGGAGCTGGGCTTGTAGCTCAGAGGTTACAGTGTAGTGTGATGGTTAGGGAGCTGGGCTTGTAGCTCAGAGGTTACAGTGTAGTATAATGGTTAGGGAGCTGGGCTTGTAGCTCAGAGGTTACAGTGTAGTATAATGGTTAGGGAGCTGGGCTTGTAGCTCAGAGGTTACAGTGTAGTATAATGGTTAGGGAGCTGGGCTTGTAGCTCAGAGGTTACAGTGTAGTATAATGGTTAGGGAGCTGGGCTTGTAGCTCAGAGGTTACAGTGTAGTGTAATGGTTAGGGAGCTGGGCTTGTAGCTCAGAGGTTACAGTGTAGTCTAATGGTTAGGGAGCTGGGCTTGTAGCTCAGAGGTTACAGTGTGTAGTGTAATGGTTAGGGAGCTGGGCTTGTAGCTCAGAGGTTACAGTGTAGTGTAATGGTTAGGGAGCTGGGCTTGTAGCTCAGAGGTTACAGTGTAGTGGTTAGGGAGCGGGGCTTGTAGCTCAGAGGTTACAGTGTAGTGTAATGGTTAGGGAGTTGGGCTTGTAGCTCAGAGGTTGTAGCTCTTCTATCCAGCTGTAGAAATGGATGAAGGACAAAAAGTGTACTTCTGTCTGTACAAGAAAATTTGCCTGAACCTTAAGTGTAAATATTCTGTAAATATTGACCATAGCCCCAGTGTCAGTGTGACACGGCTTTAGTTCTGTTTGTTAAGGTTTTAAATTGGGCCTGCGATAATTCCTCATTTGCAAGTAATAACCTCATTTACGCTGAAACTGCAACCCATGGGAGTTTTGGCCGGTGCTTTGCTTCTGCTGTAAGCATCGCATAAATACCCTGCTTCTCCTGTCCCACTCCGCGGTGCTGACCGCTGCTTCCGCTTAGCCTCGAAGCCGCACAACTGTACCCCTGTACTCCATCCCGTCCCCCAGTCCTGTGACGAGCTGCAGTCCCGTGGAACATATTTGGAATACGGAATGCGCGCTATGAATAATTTGACATTCTAACATTCTCTGACTCACTCATATTTAATATTTGAATATTCATAGCCTGTGTGCTGTGTGAAACTCCAGTCCTCCAGATCTCAATCATGATTTACTGTGAAAAGACACTCAGTTTGATGTGGGAGTGTCTTGGCATTCAGTTCTCTGTTTTACTGCAGGTTCATGGGCCCTTTCTTTGATATTAATGGCAAAGAGTAAAACTTAACATTTATTCATTTTTTTGTTTTATTAACAAGCCTTTGAGCTGACCCTGAATATTATACAAGTGAGCTTAGTGTTTAAATACCTCAGCACTGTGATATTGTCTCTTTCCCGTTCTCTGTGACAAAGAAAATCAAGAGAGGAGAAAAATACTGTCACATACTCTCTTTCCAAAAATTCAAGCATTTGACTGGATTTGCATTTGTCGGTTGTGCAGTCCCAATTGTGGAGAGTTTTGGGCTGCTATGGCAGAGGAAAAAGGAGAAGCCATGCAGACAGGAGGCATGTATCCAGTTCATGGTGAACAAGGTTTGTGTTGTCTGTCACTGAACTGCGGTTGGCTTGGTAATAGAATGTTTTCAAACTCCTCTGTCACAAACAAACAATGGAACGCTACTCTAATATGCCGCTGCACCATGTGTCTGATCTTCTCCAAGCAATAATTAATTTCACTCTTTTGTTTTTCTCCTCGATGCCTGTCTGCAGCTGCCTGTGTATTCTGTGTCATTCTGTTGTTGAATTTCCTCCCACAAACTGGTTGCTTGGCCAACTTTTTTTTCTCAGCCTGCTTGAAGAACATTTGGAGAGACACTCATTGCTAAATATATGAATGCAGGCCTTTCTGAGGGGCTGGTGTCCTCAGTGTCTGTGGTGTTTACTTCTGACTCGCCCATGTGTGGGTTGGAAGCCATTTTTAATCATATTTAAACAGATCATTCTATGGAATAGGCCTGAGGTGAATTTCTGCAAAATATATAAATAATATAGAAATTTTCCCCATCTGTGAAACCATGCAGTCAGTTTCAGGTGTGGTAACTTGTCAGGTGGTGGGACTTTGGAATCCCACTCTCCTTCCGTAGTTTTTGTTCACCACATTTGTGTGACAGAGTAGACTCCACAGGAGAGGGGCTTGAACCTCCAGCCTCTTCGAGGCAAAGCATATGCGCTGCTGGCGGGGGAGTGTTACAGAATAAAGTCACAGCTATGCTGAAGGACTGTCCTTATTCAGTACAGTTGATGACATTCAGCATCCTCCACTGGTGTTTACACTTGCTCCACACAGACTGCGTTTGTTTATTTTAACCCAAGATGACAGGCTTTTTCCCTCGCTGTGAGTTTGCTCTCCCCTCCGCTCCTCTGCTGCTGAGAGAGGCGGAGCTGCAGAACCTGCAGAGGATAGCTTTGGCTGTTCTGCTTTGTCTTTGGGTCTGCCCCGCCCCGGAATATTCCGGGAACAGCAGCCGCCCCCCGTAGACTGACACAAACCGAGCGTTTCAGTATTCAGATAATGGCTCTTCACAAACAGACTCTTGTAGTGATGTGTCGGCTGAAACCCCCCAAACACAGAGGGCCAAATTGCAGGGGGAAAAAATCTCCCGACTGCGTTGGTTGAGCGGTGACTTTTTAAAGCTCCTATTTTTCTGCCCAATTTCCAGCTCATTTACGCCTCCTCCTCCTCGGCTCGGGAGAGAGGAGATTGGCACTCTCTGAGACACACAATGTCAAGCCATTTCTTTCTTTTAAACTGCAGTCTACAAGTAAATCTTTCACTGACATGAGTTGGGGGAGGAATCTCAGGGCCTGGTTTTCTAAGGCATTTACTACACACAAACTGTTTGTGACTCAGAGACTAAGAGAGCATGTGATTGGTTGAGGTAGTTTGTTTGCTCTAATCAAAAAACATGCTAAAGGACTGATAACTCCTAAAGTGAGACTGTGGGGGTCCTACTGACCAGAGGGGGTCGCTGGTGAGCAATGAGACAAGTCATTCTTTTATGGTCCAATTAATACAACTTTGTCTGACATGTCAGTTTTTGTCTTGAATTATTTGTTGTGGAGCATTTGTAATGATTGGATGTAATGTATAATTAAAGAAAAAAAAAAACTGCAGAATAAATCAAGTAGGCTTTAAATGCCAGTCTCCACATGTTTGTTAAATCCTCTCTTCCTTGTAGGTATGTCTTCTTTCTGGATCCCTGCAACATTGACATTGTGAAGCGGAAGATCAAGTCCATGGCGCTGTGCGTGACCAGATGTCCGGAGGAGGAGCTGAAGACATACAACGATGTCCAGAAGTTCGCCATGACAAATAGTGAGTTCACTGTCCTCCGGTTCAGAAACAGAAAACCAAAAACATTGTTTCGAGGTTTGTCTCATGATTTAAGACTTAACAGGTGTGGGTGGTTGGAGAGCATGAGGAGAACAGAGCTTTGACCTGCCCTGTGTTCACTGTTGTTTTTATAGTTAAGCTGTGTTGTCGTTGTTAGCCTGTTACATTTTTTGCTGTTATTTTCAGTTGGAAAATAGAATGTTCAGTTTAGATCAAATCTCTGTTGGCCTGTATTGAATTAGAATGGCAGTAAGGCAACAGTTTCAAGGAAACAGTTGGCAGCCTCTTGACCAATTACAGTGTCTCTTAACTTGTTAGCAATCACGTCTGATTGGTTTATGTTGATGAGTGATTTGAGGTAGATGCCGGAGTGGTTCCCCAGTGCTGTGGGCAGCCTTCCAGTGGGTGCTGTTCTGGCAGGCAGCACCCAGGATTAGCCTGTAAACTGGAAGGGGGAATGGGGGGGTGATTAGATTGCTGGAGAGGGTGCCAGATTGGGAATTAGGACGGGGGGGGGGGGGGGGAATTAACCCCCTGTTTGTTATTTCGTTAAGTGCCATGGTCTCCTTCAGTAACTGCAGTTGGTCAGGACAACCGCATGAAATGGGATTGTTGATGATTGGCACTTAATGGACCAATTAGCACATTTTATTACACCGTTAACCCACCTTACCTGATTTCTGGGGTTTTGAATGGGTGGCTGAACTGTTTCTGTCAGTCATCCCCCCCCCCTTTCCTCTGGCTTGTCCTGTTGGCTTCCTCTCTGTTCAGGTTCACATTGTTTTTGTTTCCTCTTATTTACTAATGCCTGGAAACAGCTCCATGGCATCTTTATATTTTTTGTTAATCAGAACTGTCTTCAAAATCTGTAGCTGTTTATCAGAACCTCATTCAGAGTGAGGATCCAGGAATATGATTGCTTCTGATTTCTCCCAATTAATCAGGAAGTAACTTATTACACCAAACACCAAACATCTACGCCAGAGGCAGAGGGTTGTGTTATGCTTTTAAGCTCTTCAAAACTATGGTTAGACAGTAAGACAAAAATACTGGTGGCTCCCTGGATATTTAGGACCTGAAAATCTTAATTTTCTGATTTAATCAGTTGACGTTGCTTCCTCTGTGTCATGGGTGAGAAGATTAACAAGGTCAAAGAAGTTCCCACTAGTGTTTTTTTTTTTTTTTAAGTTTTCTTCTCTTTCTCAGATTCTGAGCTCTGCTCCTACGACGTGCCCCCTAACAGATACATCCACCACCCGGAGAAAAAAACGAAATGCCCCAAACTTCCTGTGCCCCCTAGGTAGGTGTGTGACTGCCTCCGATTGGATCCCAGCTCATGGCTCAGATTAGAGGAAACAGAGCAGGGCTCACAGAGATTATCAGGGCCGTAATGGGATTGTTGCTAAATCAATTAGCTGTTGTTCGTGCTCTGGGTGTGGTGTGCCGGAAGGTTGCATGCTTAAACGGCTTAGCGTTTCCGTGATTGATGGGATGTAAATGAGTCCCGATTGGGTGTTTTGGAAGCATACATCGCCAGTGTTGTCCTGTTTTGTAGTTAGTTCTTTTCTCTATTTGGTTTTTTAAACTCTGTAAAGTCAATGTCAGTTTTTTGCCAAGCATGTTGTCCTCACTCCTTTTGCCACTATTGATATCTATGGTTTTGAAGCCCATTGGTGATATGTAAGCTTTTAAAGTGCCTGTCATCTATGGTACGCTGATTACTTTGGTAATTTCACCAATGCTGATATCACTGGTTTTAAAAATTGTCATTTATTTGCCTTGTGTTGACATCTATGGTATTTTGGATAATTTCACTAAGTGTTGGTACCTATGGGTTTTTTTTAAAGTATCTTTTCTTGCCTGATTATATGTATGGTATCTTTTCTCTGGTTTGGTCTATGGTATTGGAGGACAGTATTTACAAATGTTGGTATCTGTGGTTTTTTGAAAACTAATTTTCTTTACTTTGGATATCTGTGGTGTCTTTGTCCTCAGTAAGTCCCTCCCAGTGTTCCACCGCTGCACCCCAGTGGACATCAGCTGCTATGCCAAGTTTGCAGAGGCCGTGGTCACCTTCGTCAGTGACAACAGCGTCCTGCACAGGCTCATCGCCGGAGTGATGGCCAGCAAGGAGATCATCATGGGGCTCTGTCTGCTGGCGCTAGGTATCCATTAGCATTATGTGTCTGCTGGCGCTAGGTATCCATTAGCATTATGTGTCTGCTGGCGCTAGGTATCCATTAGCATTACCTTTCTACTCACGCTAGGTATCCATTAGCATTACCTGTCTACTCACGCTAGGTATCCATTAGCATTACCTGTCAACTCACGCTAGGTATGCATTAGCATTACCTGTCTACTGGCGCTAGGTATCATTAGCATTATCTGTCTACTCACGCTAGGTATCCATTAGCATTACCTGTCTACTCACACTAGGTATCCATTAGCATTACCTGTCTACTGGCGCAAGGTATCCATTAGCATTACCTGTCTGCTGGTGCTAGGTATCATTAGCATTATCTGTCTACTCACACTAGGTATCCATTAGCATTACCTGTCTACTCACACTAGGTATCCATTAGCATTACCTGGCTGCTGGTGCTAGGTATCCATTAGCATTCCAGTCACACTCAGGCAGTTAGCAGGAGCTTTCATCCAAAGCAGCGTAAGCAGCTTATATTTTTGGTACATAGATTGTGTTTATGCAGCTGGATATTTTTACTGAAGCAATGCAGGTGACTTACCTTGCTCAAGGGTACCGTGGCAATTCCCCACAGGAGAATCAAACCTGCAACCTGTTTGTTGTTGGAATAAAAGTGGAGCCGTGAGCTTATTCTGAAATGTGTCACGTGCCTGGTTGTGTATGCGTACAAATGTGAGTGTGTGAAGGAGATTGAGGAAAAAGTCCTGGCAAAGATACTGTGACATTCAGAAGGCTGTAATATCATGGCTGAACACCAGTTAAATTGGTCTGCACATGTGCAGTACGCTCCAGTGTTCTGTAACCCATGAGCCTTGGCCTGCTCTCTTCTTGGTGTAATTAGTCTTAAAAGTGCCTTTCTGCGGTCAGCCAGGTCCAGCCACTCTCTCCAGATAAGGAAGTGAGAGCAGAAACATAGTCTGTAGATAAAGTACAAACTCTCCACTGGGTAAATACGAGAACTCCCTAAGGGAGGAAGGGAGGGTGTGTTGCTTTGGGATAAGGGAAGTCTTTGAATGTAGGGTTGCACATAATTAAGGCAGTTGAATGTGGCCTTTTGGGCAGTTGAGGCAGTTGAGTGTGGGATTGTGGGAAATTGAAGAAATGGATTGTGGGCAGTTGAGGCTTTTGAGGGTGGGATTTTGGGTAAATTAGTGGGGGATTGTGGGTAATTGAGGCAGATGAGTATGGGGATTGTGGGTAAGTGAGGCGGTTCAGTTTGGGGATTGTGGGTAATTGAGGCAGATGAGTGTGGGGGTTGTGGGTAATTGAGGCAGATGAGTATGGGGATTGTGGGTAAGTGAGGCGGTTGAGTGTGGGATTGTGGGTAATTGAGGCAGATGAGTGTGGGGGTTGTGGGTAAGGGAGGCAGTTGAGTATGGGGATTGTGGGTAATTGAGGCAGTTGAGTGTGGGGATTGTGGGTAATTGAGGCAGATGAGTGTGGGGATTGTGGGTAAGGGAGGCAGTTGAGTATGGGGATTGTGGGTAATGAGGCAGTTGAGTGTGGGGATTGTGGGTAATTGAGGCAGTTGAGTGTGGGGATTGTGGGTAAGTGAGGTGGTTGAGTTTGGGGATTGTGGGTAATTGAGGCAGATGAGTGTGGGGATTGTGGGTAATTGAGGCAGTTGAGTGTGGGGATTGTGGGTAAGTGAGGCGGTTAAGTGTGGGCATTGTGGCTAAGTGAGGCAGATGAGTGTGGGAGTTGTGGGTAATTGAGGCGGTTGAGTGTGGGAATGTGGGTAAGTGAGGCGGTTGAGTGTGGGATTGTGGGTAATTGAGGCAGTGGAGTGTGGGCTCTGGGTAATTGAAGCAGTGGAGTGTGGGCTTGTGGGTAATTGAGACAGTTGAGTGTGGAATTGTGGGTAAGTGAGGTGGTTGAGTGTGGGGGTTGTGGGTAATTGAGGCGGTTGAGTGTGGGCTTGTAGGTAATTGAAGCGGCTGGTCCCTCTTTGTGTCTCACAGTGCTCTCCATGATCCTGATGGTCATCATCCGCTTTATCTCAGCTGTGCTGGTGTGGATCATCACCACCCTGGTGGTGCTGGGCTCCCTGGGTGAGTGTGGCTCCTGTCCAATCACATTCAGCCTTTCCCAGCAGCCTTGTCCAATTACGTGCCGCCCTGTTGCCATGGTAACACAAGCCTCTCCTCAGGGGGTACCGGGGTGCTGTGGTGGCTGTATGTGGACCACAGGAGGAAGGCCCAGAACGCGACCGCACCCGCAACCACGACCGTGCCCTTGCCGGACGAGCTGAAGGTGGTGGCCCAGGATAACGTCCAGGCCCTGCTGGTCTACGCCATTGCTGCCACCGTCTTCACGGTGCGTTCCTTGTGCAGGATTGCGTCTGTCAATGAATCTGTCATCCAGCCGGTCAGTCAGGAGCCTCACTATGAGCCTAGGACTCTACGGCCTCCATTGCTGCATAACATCACCCAACTTTGGGGATGTTTTTTTTCTAATAAACCAATTATCAATTACTGTGTCTAACTAATCATAATTTCCTTTATGTGGGTCTCCTAAGTTGAAATAGCTGTTCAGAGATTCTCTGGTGGTTCTTCTGTAATAAATTTACATACATGCAAACTTGGGCCAATAAAAATAAATCCATCTCCAGAAGTCTTGGGGACCAGTGAGCTTACAGGCAGCCACTTGACTTCATGATGCTTTCTCCAAGAAATAGCACTTGAAACTTGTGCGTGTATGTGTTAGAATATATGCATATGTGTATGTGTCTTAGCGTGTATGTGTGTATTAGTGTATGACTTTTTGTGTATGTTAGAATATGTGTGTGTATTAGTGTATATATGTGTGTGTGTATATATATATATAATATATATGCATGTGTGTATATATTAGTGTATGTATATATATGCGTGTGTATATGTGTATATGTATGTGCGCGTGTGTGGGTGTGTGTGCGTGGGTGCGTGCGTGCGTACGGTAGTAAGCGCTCGTTTCCCCCTGCAGGTCATCCTGCTGCTGCTGATGTTTTTCATGCGGAAGCGTGTGGCGCTCACCATCGCACTCTTCCACGTGGCGGGTAAGGTGTTCATCCACCTGCCCCTGCTGGTTCTGCAGCCTTTCTGGACCTTCCTGGCCCTCATGCTCTTCTGGGTCTACTGGATCATGGTGCTGCTGTTTCTGGGCACTGCAGGTCAGGACAGGTGGCGCATCTGACGCACTTTTACACACACTCTACTACACACTAGTACATGTATTCCGTAGCGCTGGCAGGACGGCACAGACGAGCGACTTTCGCTCATCACACCCTGCTTGCGGTGGGAGCACAAAGGGCCCCGCCCTCGGCACGCATTTGGCCCCCGAGCCACATCGATTTTCGGGAAACCAAAAGGTTACCAGGGGCTGAGTGGACAATGCAGGCATTATGCTTGTGCTGCTGCCTTTTGAATCACGTCTTTGATGAGAGAAAGGGTTTTATTATTCATTTTTAAGGGCTGGGCTTTGCAGTGAGATCCCTCTTATAGTTCACTCAATGTAGTACTTGTATTTGCCGTCTAGATTGTTCCAGTTTGTTATTATTTTTTTTAAGGGTTAATAGTCGGCATGTTTCAGGGTGCATTAAAGTCCTGTTATGCAGGAATTCCAAGGTTCAGATTCCAAGCTTGTCCCTAGGAACTGGTGTTGTGGTTAAGGTTAGCATTAGAGTTGGGGACATGGTTAGCGTTAGGGTTAGGGTTAGGTTTGGTGTTGAGGTTAAGTTTAACATAAGGGTTTGGGACATGGTTAGCATTAGTGTTAGGTTAGGCGTTGAGGTTAGGTTTAATGTTAGGGTTTGGGACATGGTTAGCTTTTGGGTTTGTTTTGGGTCACAGAGCGGTCCTCTCTGTACCCCGTCTTCAGGGAGCCCTGTGCAGAACCCGGAGACGGGCCTGGTGGAATTCCGCATGTTGGGCCCGCTGCAGTACATGACCTGGTACCACGCCGTGGGTCTGATCTGGATCAGCGAGTTCCTCCTGGCCTGCCAGCAGATGACCGTGGCCGGAGCCGTCGTCACCTACTACTTCACCAGGTCAGAGCCGGAGGACGAACGTGTGCTTTCTGACCGTCAAAAAAGCACCACAGAAGCACCATGGGTCATGAAGGCACCTAGCAGACACATCCAAATTACTTACCATGGGTGGTGTTGTTTGTTTTTTCCCTCCTAATTAACCATGACTCATAAACCTCTTCTCCTCCATACATTCATGTATACAGTGATGCTGAGAGGAGAATATAAAATATAGGAGGGTATGAAAGGGCCATGGTCCTAAGATCCTCCTTGGGTGATGCCACCATTTTGCTTCTCCCTCATGCCTGAGTGCAAAAACTGTTGATTTGTGATGTTTGTGATGTAATCATGTCCTCTAAGTCTGGTCTGAGACATTCAGCACAGCGCTCCTCAGTCCTGGTCTTGAGCTGAATCTAGACTCGGCCGTATGTTTATGATGTCGTATGAAGGCTTAATGAAAGAGCTTACAGATAAAAATGACTTGCGAGCCCCAGAGCGCGACTGGCTCAGATCGGCTACGCACCCTTCCTGCTGTCATTCGGGTATTTCTGCACTTCCTGGGACCGTTACAGAAACGGGGGAGGCGGAAATCTTAAAAGAATCTGCCAATTACTTTCCCCGCCTGTGGGGCTCAAGGATGCCGTTCTGCGTGACAGCAGAACATATCTGAGATAATCTGAGTTTGTCACCGCAGAAGAGAACAGAGCTCTACACTGCCCTACCTGCTCAAATGCAGGTAAAATAAGTAAATAAAGGAGGAATTTTAGGAAACCATATTTTGTTGGGAGATATGTGTTGATATAGGATTGTTTTGGCTTTTAACTCATAATGGATAAGGTCAAGATACAGAAAGGCTGTTCAGTACTTCTACTTAGAATATATGCCCTGATCTAGGGTCAGTTTAACCTCTTAGATCATTATGGATAAGGTTTCTTATCCATAGGGCAAAGCTGACCCTAGGTCGGCAGCCCTCCTTTTTGAATATTGGTCCTGTGGTGTTAAGAATATTGGCCTTAACTTGCCTGTGGCATGCTTTTAGGGATAAATCCAAACTCCCCCTGACCCCCATCCTGTCCTCTGTGTTACGCCTGATGCGTTATCACCTGGGAACGGTTGCCAAGGGCTCCTTCATCATCACCCTGGTGGAGATTCCCCGCCTCATCCTCACCTACATCCACAGCCAGCTCAAAGGCAGGGTGAGTCCACCGCTGCCCCCTGAGTTTGCTGTGTGCTACTACAACAAAAATATAGAATAAAATACAGCATCGCAAAGTACAGTGTCTCAAACTGCAGTGTCTGCAAGTTTAACACATTGGTGTGTTTAAGCACTGAGACACCAGAATCCGACAGACACTGTAGTCATCCATGATTTGAGTTTGAGCTTCCTGTTACAGCTCACTTGTTGTCTCTGTGTATCTAGTTTTCGGAGAGCAAGAAACAATCATCAGAAATCTTTTACATTTTGTTTTGGTAAAAAAGACTTTAAGTTGAACCTAAGTTGTTTTTAAGACATGCAATCTAAGGAACTGAAAGTGCTTTTAGGAACTGAAAGTGTTGATAAGAGCAGTGAAAGGCATCAGTTTTGAGGTGTTTTTTTGGCTCATAATGCAGAATCAAGAATTCCACACATTTAGACATGGGATATAAACAGAAGTCTCTTCTGCCCCTCCCCTTCTCTCAGGAAAACGCTTGTGCGCGCTGCATGCTGAAGGCTTGCATCTGCTGCCTGTGGTGTCTGGAGAAGTGTCTAGCCTACCTGAACCAGGTAAGCCTGCGCAGGGCAGTGTGAGATTGTTCAGGATTTGATGAAGGACCCCAAACCTGGACAGCTTCACTGGGCCCAACGTGGAACACGCAGTGCTTCTGTCATTCTTTGAGTTTGGAGTTTGTGCCTCTTTGTGAATGTAAAATATTTTGATGTTAAACTCCCACCACATTTATGTCTGCATCGCAAAAAATAGCCCAGCAGCTAAAGGCAGTTGGAAAGTACTTGAAAATCCTGTGTTCAGCATAAAAAAAAATGTAATCAAAAAGTTATGTTTAATATCTGATGACAGTGTAGTCACAGAAAGGTGTGTGTGTGTGTGTGTGTCCTTCCAGAATGCGTATGCAGCAACGGCCATTAACAGCACAAATTTCTGCACATCAGCGCGGGACGCCTTCGTCATCCTGGTGGAGAATGCCCTGCGGGTGGCGGCCATCAACACCGTGGGAGACTTCGTCCTATTCCTAGGGAAGGTACGCCATGTGA
Organism: Albula glossodonta; assembly: GCA_019788955.1. Lineage (NCBI taxonomy): Eukaryota > Metazoa > Chordata > Actinopteri > Albuliformes > Albulidae > Albula > Albula glossodonta. The sequence goes on from JAFBMS010000191.1 coordinate 443,100, forward strand.
CGGCACGCTACGCTGTACTCTGTCCTCTCGGGAATGGAGAGTACTGCTGCATACAGCTACATCTGTGGGCCTTGGGGAAGACAGAAGGACAGTGTTATTTCAGGGACTTCATTTCTTTTTTTTTTTTTTACAAACATTTTGCATATTTCTGAGAACTGTCTACCCATATGTTGGCAGGTGCTGCACTGAATTGATTTAGTGTTTTTTTTTTTTTTTTTTTTTTTTTTTTTCTATGTAATTATTTGTCTTAATTTTACCTTTATTTAACCAGTTTAGTCTCATTGACAATAAAACTGGAAACATAAAAATCATTTACAATATGTTTGATTTCAGTTTATTATGTGTATATGCTGATGTCGTGAAAAGGAATGTTTAGAATCATGTTAAGCGCTATACTTGTCTATAAATCACATTCATATATAGCTATCTATGTATTGAACACCTGGAACTGGTCCGCCAGGTTGCGTAGTGGAGGCAGAGTTGCGTAGTGGAGTGCAAGTCTCCGTGTGTAGCTGAGTTCCTGGCTTAGTGCGGTCTGCAGCGGGATCCTGTGGGCTGGGGGTGAAAGCTGGGCTGGGCGGGGCTGAACGGTCTGGTCCTTTCATTATGTATTCTTGTGGTCTTATTTGTGTTTGGGCACAGCAGGAGTCCGTCTCTCCCGCTGCGCCAAGACTGAAGTCTGCCGTCCGTGGAGCCCAGACAGGAGCTCTCGCACGATGATGGATTCGGCAGTTATTTTTAGTCACCTGCTCGGCCTCTCTTTGTGTTTCTGAAAGCACACGTCTTTATTTGGCTTTCATTAGTCCCACCAGGGACTCTGGGATCGTCTTTCCCCATTGGTCGATTCGGTACGAGCTGTGGCCTACGCGGCCGCTCCGAGCTGAAACTCGGTGGTTGTCATGTGGTTGTTTCCTGCGAAGCCGCCATGTCAGCGCTGTGAAACAGCCAGATTGAAAGGAGGCGCTTCTGAAGTTTGGTTATAATGAACAGGGTTCACAGAGGCACTTAGAGCCCAGAGCTGACAGCTACACGGAAGGGAAGGATATGAATCTCATTAAACAGAGATGTGTCATTATTTCTTCTAAATCCTGTGTGTGTGTGCGTGCGTGTGTGTGTGTGTGCGTGTGTGTGCCCATGCAGATCCTGATTGTGTCGTGCACAGCGTTTGCGGGCGTGCTGGCGCTGAATTACCAGCGGGACTACACCGTGTGGGTGCTCCCCCTCCTCATCGTCTGCCTGTTCGCCTTCCTGGTGGCGCACTGTTTCCTCTCCATCTTCGAGATTGTGGTGGACGTGCTCTTCCTCTGCTTCGCTGTCGACACCAAGTACAACGACGGCAGCCCCGGCAGGGAGTTCTACATGGACAAGGCACTCATGGTGAGGCACTGTGCTCCTACACTACCCACAATCCATCTCTGCCATGGTGAGAACAGAGAGAAAGAGATGGCCACCGTGTTAATACATTACCCACAATCAATTGCCCTTACTGTTACAACCAAAAAGATACAAACCAGATGCCCAGTGTTCACAGCTGGTTGAACAAAGATGAGGTTAGACAAAGAGCAGTCTTCAATGTCTCCTGTCTTCTCTGCTGCCCCCTGCAGGAGTTTGTGGAGAACAGCAAGAAGGCGATGCCGCGGCGAGGTAGGACAGGGTCTGCGGATGGCACAGAGATGAAACCCATGGTGAGTCATCCACTTCCTGTCTGTGCTCCACTTCCTGTTTACTTGCTCATCTTCCTGCCAGCCCTTGAAAACATTTGCATCCTTGAAATTCCTCCCCTTCCCCGTCCGTAAAAAACTTAACAAAATCCATATGTGCTTTGTCTTTCAGGCACGTGGGACTTTAGCCTGACCAAAATCACCAAAGGGGGACTTTTTCTAACAACATTCCAAAATGTTTATTTTTTACAAATGTGTAAAATGTTTACTATGCTTTCACTCCAGGGAATACAATATTTTGAGGAAAAACTGTACAATAACTGCATAACGATGCACTTTATACTGAAGCTCTGTGTATTTTAACGGCTGGCGCTTTTTCGTAGCGATGTCCTTTTTTTAAAATAATGATAAAAAACAACTAAAGAAAAGCTGTCATTTATACAAAGCACAGTATATGAATATAATCAGTTTTTGCCTCAGCTCGTTTGCTGTGTTTGGATTGAATAGCCATTTTCATTTTTGATTGGACTTGTATTTTAAAAAAAAAAAAAAAAACAACCCCCATTTGTTCACCTTTTAGAAAGTTGTACTGAATTAATGTATAGTTTTATAGTTTCAGTTCTAAAATTCTGGCTCATTGTAAATGTTTTGGTGTATTTTTTTTATGCTTTTTACATGTTGACATACGAGTTGTGGTCCCTGTAACAAATTTTTATTTAAATGGGGGTGTATATATTTTCTGTGGCATTTTTTTATATTTTATCATATCCAGAATGATTTGTTTTGCATTAATGAATACGTTTCGCATTCAGTAATCAATAATATCGTTGTTCTTTTTTTTTTTTTGTACCATTGTAAAATGTACAGAGCAGCTTGACTCAGTTCATCTTATAGTCAGGGACGGGCAGTATTTCTGTGGCGTATATTTGGAATTAACATTTTTATTTAACTGTAAAATGAAATACATACATAAAGGTTTATATCCATGTACAACTTGCAAAGCAGCATATGCCTCAACCATTTTCATTTCATTTCGGGGTGGCCCAGAAGTGAACGAGATATTTTTATTTTAAAAAGTGCAGTTGAAACGGTGGGGGTGTACGCTGTTTTGGAGGTGGTACAGAGGGATAAATAGTACAAGAAAACAGAGATGTGAGCCCCATATTACATATTAAATAAATACGTAATGTGTATGTACATAAAGATAAAAAAATGTTGGTTTCATAAGGATGTACTGTCCACTCCTGGTTACTGTGATTGGGAACAGGAAGGAAATATGGTGTTGGTCTCAGTGCCTCCACTCCTGATTGGTTAATTAGCTATAATTCTTACCCTGATTGGATAATTAGCTCCATTTTATTACCCTCAGTGTGTCACTGATAGCATACAGAAGCTCTGCCCGTATCTGGTGTCATGGCTCCGCATTGTCTCATCGCTGCAGGTTGTACAGTAACTGGAAGCAAAGACAACCAGCGCACACAGTCCCTTGTTGGGAATTTGAGAGTTGGACAGCATCTCTACAGACAGGACAACACCGCATTACGAAAAATAAATAAAGTACTAAAACGCAGCATCCGGTTAACTCGGTTAAAATGCCTTCCCTCAGGAGAAAAAGAAGCACCTGTACAGAGAGCAATAGGTAATCATTTTTACTGTCAAAGGGAGGGACTCATACCACCCTCCATGCCCTTAGAAGGGGGTCACTGTGGATAAATACTACAGGAAAAAGAAAAAAAAAAGAGCAATAAGAAAGAAACACAATAAACGTTTGGTGGTCGTGACGAACGAAAAGCACGTCTTCCTGCTTCCACCTGAACTTGTTGACTGTACAGACCTTTTTTTGGTTTTGTTTTGTTAGCATGCCATTTCTCACTCGGTTTTATTTATTTCATTTTTTTTTTTAGTGGGGCTGCTGAATTGTCTGGCTCTTGTTAGTGAAGAGGAGGGGGAGGGGTTTGCACATTTGTGTCATGCCTTAAATGGTCAGCAGGGGGCAGGCCTCCAGCTACACCTCACCGGAGCTGTCAAAGGCCCTCTGCAGCCAGACTTGCCCCCTGACTGACTTTACTCAAATAAACTCTCATTACACAGAGACTGACAGTGGAGATGTAGGAGGTCAAGGATCTGGTTTGAATAGCAGTGCCCCCTCACTCGCCCCTTTGACATCATAAGGGGGATTCCACATCCTGGCATATGTGTAGAAATGTGTGTCGCAGCAGGGGTTAAGAAAAATGTCATGGCTGAGCAGAGTACTCATCCTTTCACTGGTTAGTCAGTTTTAGGACTTAGATCATCATGCAGCGCCGTTCTCACACTACGGGAGAAACCAAACGGACCTGCTGAGTGGTTTAAACTGATGAGTCCCAGAATGCTTTGCATGTCACCCTGCGCAGCTTGCCTTAAGAAATTGAAGTTTTGAGATCGATAAATGTATAATTTCGTTGTTTGTGGATGTTTTTTTAAATTATTTTTTGGAGACTCAAAAAATTGTTTTATCTTGATCAGACAAGAAGGCACCTAATGTTGCAGTACACAGTACATAATTTTATGCAATTTCTTTCACCTGAACTTTTTTATGATATTGCCTTGTGACAGATTTAGAGCAGCCTAGCTGTGATTGTCAAGTTATTATTCTTAATATTTTTTTATTTGTCAAACTGTTGTGAAATAAAAATCTAAAAGTGTAGGGGAGTGTGAACTTTACTGTTCAAAGACAAGCTGGAAAAGCTTAATTAGGGGGCTCATTCTAAGGTTGCATTCCAAATTCCGCATTCCCTTGGCAACATGACAGCTTGTGACATCACTGTCAAAGGTCGTTGTGGTGACCCACTCAACAGCCTCAGAACCCAGGCACAGCTAAATCCTGAGAGCTCTCCAGTTGCTCTTGCCTTTGGCTCTCAATGCAGAGGGGGTCGCCTCGTCAGGGCGACATTGGTCAGGCCTTCATGCTCACCGTCACTGAGCTGAAGCGATTGGCTTCTCAGGACATCAATCATTTGTTACCAGAGAGGTGAATTGCTATGGAGCTGAACTACCTTCCACAGGCTAATAGCGGTGTGGTATAAACCTGGCCAATATTGCTCTCCACCTGCACCCAGATAAACAGACTGCAGGGCATTGTATGGGGGATGAAATTCAAAATGACGATTGGCCCTCCAAATTGAGAAGACCCTTCCTTGAGAGATGTTGAGTTGGAATACAACCTCAATGAGCCGAGCTTACACTGGAGTTAAATCCAACCCTTCGCTTCACTATTAAATGTTTGGGGGTATTTTTGTTCCTGACAATGTATATCTTTTTATATGTCATATCTGTTAGGTACCTGTAAATACATTGACATAAATAACAAGCCAAATAACACAGCAAAAAACATGGTAGATACTTTGAAATGATTTTGACACCAGGACTTTCAAAATGAAGATGTTTTTTGGGGAAAAAAAACAATGGTAAAACAAGTGATGTTTGTAACTAAATCTGTGTTTGAAAATATTTAAGAGATGAGGAATTATTACAAGGTTTTGTTTAATTATAAACCTTTGCATGATTCAAAGTACATATTTTAAATGCGTATACATTAATACTGTGTTTTTTAGTGTACTTTAGCACAAATATACTCTGGGTTTAAATATTGGTGCTGGTTATTTTTTGACTTCAACTCTTAACACTGTAAAAGCAATTTGTACGTTGGCTAAAATAATAAAAGCTATTGATTGAATTACAATGAAATGCTTCTAATCTGCTGGATTTATGCTGTAACTGCAAGTTATATGTACAGTGTGATGTAGAATAGAAAACACATGTAAAGTGTTCATGCTCAGTAAAAGAATATGCTCCACCTTACAAAAACAATAACATATGCAGCATAACATAAGTCTTGTTTTGCTTCTTAGTTGATCATGATGGTTGCCTGGGAACTAGTTAAGCAAGTAGGCAAAAATACACTCAGTTACTGGATGGTAAAGTGAGGCATTGATACTCTGTGGCACAACACTTTGCTAGTAGCTGCAGGTAACTACGACAATCTCAACAAAGAAAATCACACGTGTGAGTGTGTGTGTCTACAAGCACATGCTTATGTGTGTTTTATCTGGTCATATTAAATTAGCTCCCTCCAGTGGTGTCACAGACAAATTGTGTGCGTGCGTGAGAGTGTGTGTGTGTGTGTGTGTGTGCTCTCTCCCCTCCTTTCTGACTTATCCTTGGGTTATCCTCGTCATGCAAAATAAACACCTGTCAGCACACACACACACACACACACACACAGTCATTAATATGGAAATGTGGTATAGATCTAACAAATTTTAAACCCCCCCCCATGTTTAGCATTTGACAATGCTAATACAAATGTGATTCTTTATTTAGAACATTTTTCAGCAGATAAGCAACACTAATTTGTAGCCTAGCAGTAGCTCTACATTGAGCCAGTGATGGAGTAATTAGCTCTGGCCACCAGAGATAGGCCAACAGGGACTGACTGTATTACTCGGCTGAACCCGCTGCCCGACCTGCAAACAGGATGTCACATTTATTGTAATGAGATGGTGTTGCATTAACTGGACTAAAAAAAGACATGAGAAGGGCAGGAGTAGTTTTTTTTTCTTTTTATAAAACGTACTGCCCAGTAACCGTGGTGACACAACGCTTGCTGTATCACACTCCGTTACAGTGATGAGGAAAGCCCTATTTAAGCTCTGTATCCCAAAATGCAACAGTTCTGGGGGAGATATTGACACCACTGTTTCTCTCTGTTGGTTTCACTTTATTTCATATTTTAGGACAGGTTAGTTGTCCAGTTACCACATGGCACACTGACCTTCGACAATGTAATTCTCAACATCTGGCTGTGAGGGGTGATTTTTTTCTATGAATAAAGAAACAAGCGCAAATTCGCAATGGCTGCAACCAGGCCACTCCCACTGCCACACCACTTTAGCCAATTGGCATGAACAGAAACACACACCTTCACACATATACCTGACCTCCATGCAAAATTTCAGCCTCCTGAGGTGAAAACTGGCCATCAAAGGGTAGGGAAATTTTTGTGGACCAATCAACAGAGCTGCTGGTCACAGCTAAAAAGCTCAACATATTTTTATATTGTTGCAGTTGCTTTATACACACTCAAGCCCAGTGATGCAGGTGGCACTCCCTCATATGGTCTTTATTTAGGAAAGTGCCCTTTAGCTCTGATCACAGAGCAAATGTTCGGTACAGCACCTACAAAAGGAGCATCAGACGGTGCAGTCGCTGTGCTAATGTGAGCATTGAGCTCGTAACTGCAAGCTGTTAGTCATTTCAGATAATTGTGTTTTTTGCTTTTATCTGTGTATCCTTTTGATATGTAAATCTTGTTTTATAAAAGTAATAAAAGGGAAAGATTTGGACGTGCAGCTCACTTTTGTCTGTAACATGTGTGGAAGATCAATGACTCTGTAATCAAAGGGAGAATGGGAGGAGGAATAAACTGAAATAGCTTCCTGAAATAGCCGCTCTTTTCAAAGGAAACGTCAAATCTCGGCAGTAACTGAAACACATTTCTGAGTTCCACGTGAAGACTGGAGACATTCGCCCTTTGACTGCTTGTAAAGTAAATGTTCCCTGACAGCAGTAGCAAAGCTACCCACCGCCTCCCCATACGAGGCATTTCAGTGAACGCAAGAAGAAACCGAGACATAAAGCGAGATACATTTGTGAAGTTAATATAGACACTTGAAATCAACCTTCCTCACTTGAAACCCAACAGTGTAACCCAAGCTTGTACACAATAATGAACACCTCAAAAAGAAGAGACCGTTTAGCTCAGGGGCCACTGCTTGCAGCCACAGATTAACAAAAGAATATTGTCAAAGAAAGGGTGCAACCTCGTAATACAGCACATTTGTTTGCAAATACGGGAGGACAGTTCAAATATATTATCAAAACAACAAGTCCATACACTTTCAGACACTTTTCTGGGGCAATGTTGAAATGAATACAGACAATTCAATATGAGCTGGCGTCAGTTAATCACATTTTTCCAGAATGTTACTACCACTTTCAAAACTGATCTCCATTGGCATGCTGGGGTACCTGCAGAATCTGCTGTTTGCACAAAATTACGTGAATAAGAATTGCTGGAATTACGTAAGAAAAATGATTTTGTATGCTAAAGTTGTGTTGATTTTTTTTTTTTTTTTTACCCGTACTTATACTTGGTTGCAGTTCCATCCAATCAGGCGTCAGAATGCAGAGTGACTTGTTATTGACCTCCAATCACCAGCCGTCATTAATTTTAAGAGCTAGAAATGGTACAATGCGGCTCAGTTTTGTACACAGATAGAACAAACCTCCAGCTCCAATGGTACAGATGGTGCATACTGGCATATGGCAGCTGTCACCACTTTGGACGTGTGAGTGTAAATGTTTGTAAAGGCCTTGGATGAGACCCCCGCCTTACATTTGTCTAGATCAAGGCCAGTGCAGTGCAGTCCAGGGGGCAAATCCTAAAGGCAGAGTATCTTGTAATGTTTTACCGAGAGTATTATTGGGAGTTGTAGTCCAGAGGTGGTCAATTGTACTCTCTTCGTTTCATCCCAACAGACCTATATGAACTAGTTTGCATACATGTCACCCTCTAGTGGTTGATTCTTGGCACTTCAGTCTTCACTCCACACTGTTCCCAGGCATTTAGTGATCCTGGATGCTGCTGCTGTCTTAGCCATAGGCTGTTCCCTTAGCTTAGCATTCAGGAGAGTCAGTGAAATGTACGCCAGTTGCACTGGTGCTTCGTTATCACACTCCAGCTGTGCTCTGGTCTTGGAGTAAAGCCTAGGTTTCAGGCCTCCAGAGTTACAACACACAACCAGGGTGCAGCTGGGTAATTGAGTCCCTGCCATGCCAGTACCAGCTATGACCTGAGATCTAGGTCTATAGTGGCTCAGCCACGCTGGGGGAAAGGTAGTCCTTCAAGCGAGTTCATTTCCGCGGTCCCATTCCAGCGGCCTCTAGTGGCTGGCTGGGACACTGCAGGTTCATGGACTGATCATATGTTGGCTTTGTGTTCCTCCAATGACATAGGCAGTGTGACACTGGAGTCACATCAACAGTATAGTTGCTACTTAGCAGGAGGAGTTGTGTGTGTAGGACAGGGTCCCTCTGGGTGGGGGTGGACGGTAGGGAGATTTCAGTAGCATACCCTCCTCTCTGTACTTGACAAGGGCCACAGCGAAACGGAGTAACACATGGAAGGATACGGGATGTTAAAACGGCGAGCTACACTTCGTCCTCGTCCTCGCTGCCGGCGGCGTCCAGGTCCTTGTCCAATCGCTTGGCCCTCTCGGCGTCCTGGGCAGCGGTGTACTCCTGCTGAATCCTCTCGAGCTCACTGAGCTCCGCCTGAACCCTCTCCAGGTTTGCCGCCCTGCGGCCGCTCAGCAGACGCATGGGGAACGGGTTCATGTCACTGAACGCAATGCTCATCAGCTTCCTACAGGGGGCAACAGAGAGACGTATGTTACGATTGACTTTTGCATTTCCTTTATTGTACAGACCAAACAACAAAACCAACAGCCTGCAATTAACAAACTGCAATAAACTCAAAAGTGGGAGAAAGAGAAGAAGACAAAGAGAGGCTGGATATGGTCCATGGGGTCCCTAAACCCTGCCCCCCTAGCTAAGTTACCTAGTAACAGAAGACTGTCCAGGCCCTCACTTTGGAACACTGCAATCTCTAACTGAACCTCAGTGAACACCATACATTTAGTTGCAGTTTTTTTAGTTGCAAAATTAGCTTGATCTGAACGTAGCAACAGAACTTGTTGAGCATATAGTGAAACATGGTAAAAAAAATAAACATACAAAATATGGGAAATATGTAGTAGAAAAAGGGAAACAACTCCTTGTAAAAAAAAAGTGAAATATATAACTGTCACAGCTCCACATTTCTCCACGTGTGTCCACCAAGCCAGTGTAGTGCTGTATTATTTATGTCAGTGTCTACCTGACGCCTCTGTAAAAATACCTCTGTCTGTAAGTGCTGGGCAGACAGAAGCTGTGACAGAAGAGGGTCTCCACTGGGAGGAAGTGTGACTGAATACAGGAAGTCATTGGAATGCCAGTATAAACCTGGCACTATCACTCTGAACTGCACTGCTTTCACCAGGCTTACGGCAGAGAGGTATAAACCTGGCACTATCACTCTAAACTGCACTGCCTTCACCAGGCTTACAGCAGAGAGGTATAAACCTGGCACTATCACTCTGAACTGCACTGCTTTCACCAGGCTTACAGCAGAGAGGTATAAACCTGGCACTATCACTCTAAACTGCACTGCCTTCACCAGGCTTACAGCAGAGAGGTATAAACCTGGCACTATCACTCTGAACTGCACTGCTAATACCAGGCTTACAGCAGAGAGGTATAAACCTGGCACTATCGCTCTGAGCTGCACTGCTTTCACCAGGCTTACAGCAGAGAGGTATAAACCTGGCACTATCACTCTGAATGCACTGCTTTCACCAGGCTTACAGCAGAGAGGTATAAACCTGGCACTATCACTCTAAACTGCACTGCCTTCACCAGGCTTACAGCAGAGAGGTATAAACCTGGCACTATCACTCTGAACTGCACTGCTTTCACCAGGCTTACAGCAGAGAGGTATAAACCTGGCACTATCACTCTAAACTGCACTGCATTCACCAGGCTTACAGCAGAGAGGTATAAACCTGGCATTATCACTCTGAACTGCACTGCTTTCACCAGGCTTACAGCAGAGAGGTATAAACCTGGCACTGTCACTCTGAACTGCACTACTTTCACCAGGCTTACAGCAGAGAGGTATAAACCTGGCACTATCACTCTAAACTGCACTGCCTTCACCAGGCTTATAGCAGAGAGGTATAAACCTGGCACTATCACTCTAAACTGCACTGTATTCACCGGGTTTGAGGGTTACACCGCATAATATCCCCTTACCTTCCATCTGTGATGGTTTTGGTAAAGAACCTGAGGTACTGGTACATGTCCACCTTGTCTTGGATCTTTAGTATATCCTCCTCTCTGTACTTGAAGAGGGCCAAAGCATAACGGAACAACACCTGGGAAGAAAAAGGAGCGTTAAATGGCTCATTTCCTGCATTGCACAGACAATAACCACCTCCTAATGAGCTCATTCCCTCCAGCACATTTTTCACAAAATAATAACAGGCTGAAAATTGCCTTCCTGCTGCGTGGCGTTTTCTCTCTCAGGTCGTTTGCCTCTGCACAGCGAGGGTAATGATGACCCCAAAATGGGTAAAACGATGAAAAAAAAAGCTACACTCAATCTTTATTTCCTCTCAAGCAAAGTTCAGTTTGATGAAATCTTGCATTCGATCACCTGAAATTGGTTCTGCCAAAAAATAACAGAATGAGAAAACAATGACTGAATGGCTTGGGAGGTCGCAATGATAAGTGAGACGAGCTATGTGGAACAGTCAGATACCATTGGACCGATTCCCCCTGTGCGCGGAGCTGTATACCCTGACCTGTTACCTTTGTTGATCCCCATTTATACATGCATACACACACGTAAACACACAAGCACAGTACACTCAAATAAATTAATATATTAAATTATTTCTGTAAGTCTTCAGATCCTGGATAAATGTGAAAACACACTCACTCACCTTGCCACAAACACACACACACACCCACACACATACATACACACTCACACACTCACAAACACACACACATACACAGTCACACACACACACACAAACTCTCTCTCTCTCACACACACACACACCTTGCTGCCCTCATACAGGAAAGCGTCCCACACGCGGAGCAGGATGTGGACAGGCAGGCTCTCTATGAAGGCCACCAGGAACCAGTTGAAGGTGAAGTGCGACGCGTCCACCTGCAGCTGCTCCAGGTGAGCCGACAGCCTCGGCAACTTCTCCGCCATCATCTCCTTCAGCACCCTCTGATCCACCTGCAGGGCGGCGGTAGAGAGCACACTGCTCAGTCTTTTAAAATCACACTCTGGGGCTCCACTCAGGAGAGGCAGAGCTGAAGGCACAGTGGTTTGTGAGCAGGTGAGAAGGCTCAGGTAGTAGTCTGTGAGCAGGTAAAGGCAGGCCCACTCACCTGGGAGGCGGTGAGGGTTTTGCTGTAGTACTCCTGGGGCATAATGGACTCCACCACAGCCACCAGACACCAGAACGCCTCCTCCTCATCCTGCAGAACCAGCAGGGCCAGAGCTGCCAGCCTGGGGTGGGGGGGGGGGGGGGGGGGGGGGGGAGGGGGAGAGGAAGAGGGGAGCAGGGGGGGGGGTGGAGTTAAGAGGGGAAAGGGTTAGGGTCGGGAGAAATGAGAAATAGGGAGAGGAAGGGAGAGCTTGGATGAATTGGGAAAATTTGAATGGTGACTACAATAGGAGATGCATTTACAGATTTGCAGGAATGGATTAAGAAATTCCAGGAGGGGGCAGTGTTTCTCTTTCAAAACCTCATGTAGGCCGTATTACACTGGCTAATGCCATGCTAACAGAATAGAGCTGTACTGAGTTCATTGTGTTTGATGAGACTTGAATAGACGTTGTTGTGTATTTGAACTGGGTAAATGAAAGTGGGTTTGAGTTAAGTGGATGTAAGTATATCGGTTTATTGCTTACATAAGCTGTAAGTGGTAACAGTAGCTGTGCAGTACCTGTTGAGCCCCTGGCAGTAGCCAATAGTAGATATAGTGTAAGTGTATTGAGTACAGTAGATGTAGTGTAAGTGTATTGAGTACAGTAGATATAGTGTAAGTGTATAGAGTACAGTAGATGTAGTGTAAGGGTATAGAGTACAGTAGCTGTAGTGTAAGTGTATAGAGCACAGTAGATGTAGTGTAAGTGTATAGAGCACAGTAGATGTAGTGTAAGTGTATAGAGCACAGTAGATGTAGTGTAAGTGTATTGAGTACAGTAGATGTAGTGTAAGTGTATTGAGCACAGTAGATGTAGTGTAAGTGTATTGAGTACAGTAGATGTAGTGTAAGTGTATTGAGCACAGTAGATGTAGTGTAAGTGTATAGAGTACAGTAGATGTAGTGTAAGTGTATAGAGCACAGTAGATGTAGTGTAAGTGTATAGAGCACAGTAGATGTAGTGTAAGTGTATAGAGTACAGTAGATGTAGTGTAAGTGTATTGAGTACAGTAGATGTAGTGTAAGTGTATAGAGTACAGTAGATGTAGTGTAAGTGTATAGAGCACAGTAGATGTAGTGTAAGTGTATAGAGCACAGTAGATGTAGTGTAAGTGTATTGAGCACAGTAGATGTAGTGTAAGTGTATAGAGCACAGTAGATGTAGTGTAAGTGTATTGAGTACAGTAGATGTAGTGTAAGTGTATTGAGCACAGTAGATGTAGTGTAAGTGTATAGAGCACAGTAGCTGTAACGGGTCACGGTATCTGTATGGTACCTGTTGAGGCCTTGGCAGTAGCCAATGGTGGGGTTCTGCCAGGAGAAGGCCAGCAGGACCCTGTGCAGCTGCTGGGTGGCTGGGCTGGAGGGAGAGCTGAAGCGCTGGTTGCCGGTGAGAGTGCGGTGCAGGTCCAGCTGGATCTGCCGGGCTGCGGGGTGGGGGGTGGCCTGGCTCTTCTCCCACATGTCGTGGTACCTGCGGGGGTGGCACTCTCTCAGGGAGCGGGTTCGAGCACGCACCAGCCAGAGCCACACCCTCCTCCGGTGATCCCGCGGGACACCGCCCCGCAGCAGGGCCTTCAGCTCGGGGGAGGGCGCCAGCTCGCCCCCCGAGGGCCGCCCGGACAGGTACTTCGCCCAGCGGGCCGAGACGCCCCCCTCCACCCCCTCCCCCTGGTCCCGTCGCAGCAGGTTGTGGGTGCGGACCTCCAGGGCCTGGATTTTGGCCAGCAGCTTCACATCCTCCACCTCGAAGTCCGGGACGATCTTAAATCCATACTCGTCATACTCTCTGTGTTTTGGAGAACATGGAGGCAACAATTAATGTCTGTCATTTCATCAGTTACATATGTAAAACATGAAAATGTAAAACACAATTTAATTAATGAATTTAGCAAAATGGCTGGGGAATTAAAGAAACCTAACGTCCTCTTTCACAATAAAGAAATGGAAAGAAGGAAAAGAAAAGAGAAATGACAACAAGCCAAGCCTGCATTATGTTGAAATAAGTTTGAAACATGGACAAAAAATAAAGGCATGAATTAAAAACACATGAGTTTAAAAACTTGAATTGGTGAAGAGGTTGGCTGCATCAGATGCATTGCATACACAGGGGACCCTCAGAACTGAGTCTGGGAACCGCGACATTAATTATTTAATTTAATTGAACTTCAGGGAACATAATGGGGGATTTTTAAAAAACATGAACTGGATTGTGGAATTGGAAGTTCATGTGCGGAACGAACTGAAGTTGAGCTGACTCCAAACCCCAGTGACTAGTCCACTGTTTCAGCATGAACATTAATGAAAACCATTTCCCCATGACCACTGTCTGGGAGCCAACTGGTGAAACCGGACAGGGGCACAGGGCCACAACAACTTTGCATGTGATTGGTTGGTCACGGCAGTGATGTCATGCTCCATTGGTGAGTCTGGGAGATGGCTTAGTCACCATGACAACAGAACTTCTACTTTGCTTGTCCTTTGAGAGACACTTGACGACCATGTGATCCAAGGCACACAAAGTCTCTGTACCAGAAAGTGTCCATTGAAGGAGAACTCTGAGATTTTGGCACGCACGCCCTGTTTGTCTACTTACCAACAGCAGAGAAGACAACCAGATTTTAAATTCAGTGTATGGATTACAGAGGTATCCAGGAACCAGTGCACCCAAGAGATAATGTGGTTTTGTGCTTTTTGCCAACAAACCCACATATCAACGTTTAGACTCACAGGAAAAAATTGACATTTCCTTTTGCCTAAATTTCATTACTTTTGACTATGGCAGGGCAGTGTTGCCACATTTTCCCATAGACTTCCAGCCTTTGCTCTAACACTGAGTGTGGTCTGGTGAACCGGCTCACAGATATCTCAGCAATATAAAGCACAGAGATTAAAATGGTCCCAGTGGGTTGCCGTACTTTTGCAGCTTAAATAAGTCACCATATCCTGTGAAAAAAATATCTGTACAAATATCATGACAGCTCGCGCTGTGTGATTATTGTTTAACCCGCCCATTTTAAGGGCACAGGAGAAGGAGCAAAGAGTACCGGATGGGGTCCAGTTTCAGGACATCTTTGGCATCTCTGTCCACAGTGTCCTTGATCAGGCTCTTTACCACCTCCTGCTGGCCGGCGTCGAGCTGCTTGCTGTCCTGCAGGTTCCTCAGCACGCCCAGGTATCGGCCCTGCGTCTGGCAGTTCCGGGACTCCAGGTACGCACACTGCCGCACAGACGCACGACACGGTCACAGACATGCCTAGCTTAACTTACCGTCACTAAAACATTAATGCAAGTTAACTGAGCCAATTCTCTATGGGATGAGAAAGAAGACGACATAAAATGGTTTTAACTTTAAGGACTCCATAAATCTGTGGACTCTAACAAGCCTCTAAATTATCGCTGAACATTTGAAAAAATATCCCAAACTCTGTCACAGAAAATAAACCCTTGAAAAATGTATGTTCATGACTTTTAGTGACTAAACATCATTGATGTTCATTTTAAATATCACTGAGAAATCGTGAAAAACACAAGTCTGATTTTGAATGAGTGCTCAGAGAATGACGTGATAGGGACAAAGCCCATATCCGCCTGCGGTCGGGGCAGACAGTACCCACAATGCCGATGGGCTGTCGTGTGACAAACATCCTTTTCATATGGGCCCAGTGCTGTGAATGGGCCCTGTGACATAAGCACACTGCAGTGTATGGTTATGTTTCCACAGCCATGCCTTAATGAGTGCCCCCTACAGACCACAAAGGGAGAAAAAACTGCATCTCTTCCACAATAGCCTTTTCATATGGGCCGGATGCTGCAGGGGTCCTGTGATACAAACACACAACAGTGTATGAGAGTGTATTCACAGCTGCACCTTAATGAGCACAGTGCCCGGAGCGCCCCCTACAGACCACAACAAGAAGAGACCGCAGTACAGAGGACATGATTAGACTTCAGGGGAAAATCTTATGTTTATTGAATAGCAATGAAGCCAAATGTAAAGAGAAAACAGGCTATGGGTGAGTAACATACTGCAATATCTAAACTGGGTGGAACTACAATTAACTGTCAATCACTGAGCTGTTCCAACCAATAAAAATGTTTCACTCTTTAAAATACAACACAATGATTGGTATAAATCAGTCAGTTACCGTATGGTAGGTCCACCCTATTTTTGATTTCATGATACATCCCGTCGTCTCCTCTCACCTTCATCATTAAGCTCTTCTCCTGCTCCGAACTCTTCCTCCATAGACGGGTCAGCTGGTAGATCTCAGAGTTTAGGAACTTGTTTTGGATCTTGTAGGCCTCAATGTCATCCTGTAGAGAGGGCGGGGCCAAGGTGTGAGAACATGCTGCCCGCTATTCCTCCAACTTGCCTCCCCCCTCATTTGAGCTCTGCAAAATTGGGCCATTTCTAACAGGCATACACACAAAATATAACAGTTACACGAGGGCCAAGACCTGCGCATAAGCTCTAACTACACTGCTTAACATTTCGTGCAAGTCATTCTGTTTTGAAAAATTACTGACTGCGGAAGTTTAATGTAAGGCCAGACAAGCCTGCAGATGCTTCCTGTTTCCTCCCAGCCGTGAAAATGTCAGTCGGCACGTGCCGTGGTAAGAAAATCATATGCTGTCTTATTGACCTCCATGTGTCTTTTTAACAAGCATCATGCTTATGTTGACAAGAACAGTATGTAAGGACATATATGTGTGAGATCGGGCCCTTTGCTCCTTGAGTTCTTGGAAGTGTCACACCTGCAATTTCAAAGGAGGGCATCCTTTTACCTATAGCTGTAACTGAACAGGGCCTTTGTTTCTATGACAACAGGTAGAGGCCCAATGGTACCCAAGGAGGAGCCCCATGCCCCACTGCCCCTCAGAGAGAGACACACACACACAGACACACACACACACACTCACACGCACACACACACACACACACACACACACACTCACACACACACTCACACACTCACACACACACACACACACACACACACACACACACACGCACACGCACGCACGCACACACACACACACGCACCTATAGCTTATAAATCTCCACCTCCTCCTCCTCCATGCTCTCTCACAAACACACACACGCACACCTTTAGGTTGTGTATGTCATTCTGCAGCACTGAGAAGGTGACTGCACACACACACACACACACACACACACACACACCTTGAGGTTGTGTATCTCCTCCTGTAGCTGTGAGAAGGTGGCGTCCCCCATGCTGTTGGGGACGGTTCTGTGGGGGTCGTCCATGCAGGCCGCCAGCTGCTGGGACAGCCGCAGCACCACCTCCTGCTTGGCCTGGTTCTTTTCCATCATCATCCTCGCGTGCTCCTGGAGCTCCATCACCTGGGCGTCCCGCTGCGCCAGCGCCCTCTCTAGCGCCTCCCGCTGGCCGCGCTCCGCCTCGACAAGTGCGGAGAGCTCCGCCACCTGTCGCTCGCAGTGACGATGCGCCGGCTCAGCCCCGTCCTCATCCGCTTCCTCTGACATCGCCAGGAAATGTGAGCTTGCCAACTTCTCCTGCTGTGCCTCTGCAAGGGCCTGCTGCAACAGCTTTACCAGCTCCTGACAGGAAGTGACATCACACAGAGGCGAGTGGCTTAACTTGTGATATGTAATTGGTGAGTTCTGACCTGGACTCTTCAGACCTCACTGGTCTTTAACACTTGAATTTGTTCATTCACATAGAAATGTTGCCATATTAGAGGATGACTAAGGAACTTGGGGTTAATTAGGTTAGTCAGCTGACAGTCCCTTCAGGCCAGCAATGTTGCAGGATTCCAGATTAAATGTTTCTAAAGAGCTTTTCCTGCATGCATAGTGCCTGTAAGTGGAGTTAAACGTGCAGACACTGCCCCCTCCAGGACTGGAGTTAAACCTGCAGATGCTGCGGCCCTCCAGGACTGGAGTTAAATCCGCAGACACTGCCCCCTCCAGGACTGGAGTTAAACCTGCAGACACTGCCCCCTCAAGGACTGGAGTGAAACCTGTAGACACTGCCCCCTCCAGGACTGTAGTTAAATCTGCAGACACTGCGGCCCTCCAGGACTGGAGTTAAACCTGCAGACACTGCAGCCCTCCAGGACTGGAGTTAAACCTGCAGACACTGCAGCCCTCCAGGACTGGAGTTAAACCTGCAGACGCTGCCCCCTCCAGGACTGGAGTTAAACCTGCAGACACTGCCCCCTCCAGGACTGGAGGTAAACCTGCAAATCTGAGAGGCTGGATGAGGCTTCACCTTCTGGGCTTTGACCTCCTCGGTCAGGACCAGCATTTCCTGTCTGAGGCGTGAGCTGCGGGAAGTCCTCTCAGGCAGGGTGGCGGAGATCCCGCCCCTCTTCTTCCTGCTCGGTGGGATGGGGGAGGGGCAGGGCGACCTCCTGTCCTCGGCCAGGGCCTCAGACTGTGGGTGGGACAGCAGGGTGGGGGCGCTGGGGTCACAGGCTTCAGTTGGTGCTGTGTACACGGGGGGGTGAGGGTCAGAGCTCTGAGCCTGTCTGCAGTCAGTCTGGTCTGTAACTCTATGTGAGTATGAGTTTTTGTTTGTGTGTGTGTGTTTGTGTACGTGTGTGTGATTGTGTGAGTGATTATGGCTGCTCTGTGCATTTGAGAGTACTCCTGTCTGCAGGGCATACCGGTTGTGTCCTGACCTTCCTGGGCGGGGCTGCTGTTGGGGGCGGGGCTGTCAGGCATAGTGGGAGGGACTTCCTGAGGCAGTTCCCAGTGGAACACGCTGCGACTCAGCTCCTGGGACAAACGGTTCAGCCGCCGGCTGTGCACCGAGTTCCTGTACAACACACACACACACACACAACACAGACAACACACACAAACACATACACACAACACACATAACACACACACAAAGTGAGGATGTAAGTATAGAGGTAGAGTTCTGTGTGTGTCTGTGTGAGTGTAGAGACGCCAGAGACGCACTCACTGAATCTCAGTCAGGGGGTGCTTAAAGGAGACGTTGCTGAGGGTGGCATGTTGCCGTGGTGCTGGTTGCTGGGCAGCCTCCTCTCCCACCAGCCCTGTGGGGGTCTTCACTGTGGGCAGGAAGTCATCTTCACCCCCCCAAATCCCCCCCCCCCCAAAAAAAAAACAGTCACTCAATAATCTAAAATCAAAATCTCAGCCAGGCAGAGAATGATCCTGCCAAATTGACAGACATCCTCGGTGCCTGTGCTATAACAGGACTGTGACATCATTTCAGCTTGGTGTCAGGGCTGAGAGATATCACAAACATCAGCTGGGCTTTTCCTCAACATCAAAACTGTCACAATGTATCAAAAGGTTCATTGACCAGCTGTTATAAATGTTTATAGATGCTTATCATATTGCATACTGGTGACAATCGTCCGTGTTCACAAAACATATTGCATCATGTGCACCTGATAATATTCTCTTTACATTGTTATGGGTAACATAGGTCAAACACAATAATAAAAAAATCATAAAAGAATATTCTGTCTCTGCTTTACAGAAATGGCCTTGACACAACTGGCAAGAAATTTGAAACAGCAGATGAATAAACATACATGCCTTAAAACTACTCCATGAATTTGAAAACTAAAATAAAATAGAAGGTAAATAAAATGTGCAAATGTCCGCCACCCTCTCACGCTCCCCTGCTTCCTCATGGTGAGTTGGACGTGAAAGTTGGTGTGGAGTGTCCCTGCTCCATCGCAGCCCGATTAACCAGGACACTTTCAAATGTTCAGCTCTCATGTTTTGCTCATTAACTTGACTTTTATCAGGAAAATGGGCATTGTGGCAGCCCATGAACACATCATACCCATCCCTAACAATGACAATTAGCAGACCTTGTAAATGACATTGATTACTGAAACTGGTGATTAGTTTAATCAGGTGATGTGCTGGAACAGTCAATAATTTAGATTAATTGATAAAGTGTCCACAACTGTATATCGTCATTAAATGAATTAGCCTTCTAGTTAAGAACAATTCAAATATTGTTACAGTTCAGGGGTTGAAACTATGGTTGGAAATGAAAGTAGCATACACAGGGGCCCCCAGGACTGTGTTTGGGTCTATGCTCAGGCTTGGTGCTCTGTGTTTGGGTCTATGCTCAGGGTTGGTGTTTCCTGCCTGTCGGGGAAAGCCGCCCCACTTCCTGTCAGCACAAGCAGTGGAATACCTCTGCAGTGAGTCAGCTTTAATGAGAGGAGAGACTGTAGCAAACCCTGTCTCCCACTCACACATGCACGCCCGCACACACACACACACACACACACATACACATGCATGCTCACACATGCACGCACAAGCACACAAACACGCCAATCTTCCCTCTGACTCCACAAACACACACACACAGACACACACACACATAGACACATGAAGTGTATTATTAATAAAACTCCCAGCCTAAATGTCTGCCATTCTATACAGCTCAGCTACTGCTGGCTGATTTTCCAGTTTCCGTCAAGCATCCTGTTCATTTGTGTGCCCTACTTCAGTCGCTTCCAAAATAAGTGTCGTGACAAAGCAAAAAAGTACATATTTATTACACTCCATAGAGCACATACCGTACTCTTTATCATACTCTGTTCTACTCTGTAACATACTTACTATATTTTCTCTTATTTTACTCATAATATTCTCTAAAAAATGCTCTATAACACTGATAATACCTTCTGGCCCTTCAGGACAGGACTTAGCATGCAATTTGCATGATACGCACAAACCTAAAGAAGTTTGGCAGCTTTTGTCCTCTTTCATCTTCACTATTCCTGTGGGTCGGCTGTGTGTGCGACCCACAGAGACAGTGATCTATCTCTCTGGCATGTTAAGCACTGCGACCCACCTCCCCCCTGCTAGCCTTCACCGCGAAATAGCACAGAACATGGAATGCCTCCCTTCCCCTGAGGCCCAGCCCAGTGTTAAGGGGCGGCAGTATAGCACAGGGGTCTTGGGAACCGAGCAGCAGTGGCTGTGAGGCTGCAGGTTTGATTCCAACCTTGGGCGCTATGCTGTAAAAATGTAAAGTGCACAAATCATTCTAATCCAGAGTGCCAGCCAGGTGACCAAAATGCAAATGGGTCAACAAGAAGAACTGGCTTTTGAAAAGGTCCCAGCTGCCTCCAGAGTCAGATTCACTAGAGGGGAGTTTACTTTGTGTGGGGCGGGCTACCCAGAGTTCCCAGAGCACACCTGTGACCTCATAGTGCACAAACAGATGATATTCCCTACAGCCTCTACCTGGATGCTCCCCTGCATTCTTCTCCTTTTCAAACACAGGGATACTGTAATCACTGTAAATGATGCTGGTCCCTTGCCTTAGGCTTTCAAACGCACGGGCGCTTGACTGAGACCCAGAGGGTTGGTGGCCCCAGTCTGGCCACAGTAAGATCAGGGCAGCTGTTGGGCCTTTGAGCAAGGCCCTGAACCCCACACTGCTCCCAGTGGGGTGCGTTAGCCCCTGGTTAGTCTGATCAACTGAAAGCTTTGGATAAAAGCGTCAGCTAAATAAGTAAGTATTTTTCCGATGACGTACAGCCAATCACTCGAACGCTGAATCCATTTTACTGTGGTGTCTATTTTAACACTGTAAATATTCAATATTCATGTGAAATAGTCATGTCTGAGTGATATTTTTTGTTTTGACTGCCTTCGATGTGCACGGACTTGAGTCTGTTTCAAAACGCATAAAATTCTTGCAAACACAATAAAGACATTCAGTTCAGCTCCACTCACAGATTTCCCAGTGGCCTTTCGCAAACGGCTCCACACATCGCTTTCACAGGAAGTATGGGAACCGGGAATGGGAAGGCAGTCTGAGCATGCCCTCGCCTGTACCCTGCAGCAAAGCAAGCTGCACCACCATTCTCTCAAATTACTCTGAGAAAGGCCTAATGTGTTTTCAGTAATGCTCATCCAATCAGGAGAATGGCAAGGCTCGTGTTCACCACCGTAAAATCAAAGCTGGTTAATGTCAGCGGACGGTGCCATTCTTTGACAAAAGTAAAAGCAGTGACCGAATGTATAATAAAGGATCACAGCACTGAATATCACATTGCAACAGCCTGAGTCATCCACGGACCACTCCTTTAAACTGTCTGAATTCCCCTGAAAGAGATATGAGGGAGACGTGTTTGAGGCTCGCCGCGGTGATTCTGAGTTTTGCTCCTGAAGCACGTTAATGCGACCTAAACAGATCTCAGTGTCCTGTAGGGTAAGAAAGGGGTCAGAGGTCATGCAGGACACTGCACAGAGCTGCTCACTGTGTGAAACCTAACAACACGTTCTCAACCGGAAGAATAAATTCAGCATGCATGAGTTTACTTCAGTTTAAATTTATTTTCTTTAAATTTTATGCTGTTCATACAACAGTTTTTATTAGATTATTGCGATGTTTTATTAAATGGTATTCTCTCACAGTGAATTTTGTGACACGGAACGACATATAAGTTTGAAACTCCCCTCCCTCAATTGCACTGTATCAGTGTTCCATTAACAAAGCCTACACTGAAAATGAATGTCAAAGTGTAAAATCAAAATTAAAATTTCCTCCTAGAAACAGTTTTTATTGTTTTTACAATCATATGTTCATGCTTTTAGGTGATCATATTACTACGTCACCAACTTTCACCTGTTTTCCTTTAAAAATTAAAAATAAACAATAACATTTTTAACAATAACATTTAAATGGAAAGCAATGAGCTGTACCTTTGCAGTAGGTCACGCCCTCTTCCCTGTGCATGTCTGCGCAGAACTGAGCAGACGGTCCAGCTGTGCCCCTGTGCTGCCACCTGCGCAGCTGCAGCTGCTGCAGCCAGTACATCATGGCCTCGCGATGCACAGCCTGCAACACAAACTCTACTGCTCATTCACTTTCATTTGCACTTAGGGACAGTAGGATATATAATAAACACAAACTCTACTGCTCATTCACTTTCATTTGCACTTAGGGACAGTAGGATATATAATAAACACAAACTCTACTGCTCATTCACTTTCATTTGCACTTAGGGACAGTAGGATATATAATAAACACAAACTCTACTGCTCATTCACTTTCATTTGCACTTAGGGACAGTAGGATATATAATAAACACAAACTCTACTGCTCATTCACTTTCATTTGCACTTAGGGACAGTAGGATATATAATAAACACAAACTCTACTGCTCATTCACTTTCATTTGCACTTAGGGACAGTAGGATATATAATAAACACAAACTCTACTGCTCATTCACTTTCATTTGCACTTAGGGACAGTAGGATATATAATAAACACAAACTCTACTGCTCATTCACTTTCATTTGCACTTAGGGACAGTAGCACAAACTCTCTACTGCTCATTCACTTTCATTTGCACTTAGGGACAGTAGGATATATAATAAACACAAACTCTACTGCTCATTCACTTTCATTTGCACTTAGGGACAGTAGGATATATAATAAACACAAACTCTACTGCTCATTCACTTTCATTTGCACTTAGGGACAGTAGGATATATAATAAACACAAACTCTACTGCTCATTCACTTTCATTTGCACTTAGGGACAGTAGGATATATAATAAACACAAACTCTACTGCTCATTCACTTTCATTTGCACTTAGGGACAGTAGGATATATAATAAACACAAACTCTACTGCTCATTCACTTTCATTTGCACTTAGGGACAGTAGGATATATAATAAACACAAACTCCACTGCTCATTCACTTTCATTTGCACTTAGGGACAGCAGGATATATAATAAACACAAACTCTACTGCTCATTCACTTTCATTTGCACTTAGGGACAGTAGGATATATAATAAACACAAACTCTACTGCTCATTCACTTTCATTTGCACTTAGGGACAGTAGGATATATAATAAACACAAACTCTACTGCTCATTCACTTTCATTTGCACTTAGGAAAACCTAGCATGATATGAATCTATTGCATTACAAGGAAGCCAGGAATGTATTATTTTTAAAGTGACTATCTGTTTTTTGTTGCATGATATTCATTTATACTGCAGGATATTATACTGAAGCAATTCAATTTTTTGCTAAAGGTGACAATGACTGTGCCCCACCTGAGGACTGAATTTTAAACCTGACAATTCAGGTTACAAGCTATTACAAGCTATTCCTTCAGGATGGAGTTAAACTGGCAACCTACGACTATCAGCTATCTTATCTGCAGTCCTCTGCTCTGCCAATGCTCTGACCTATCAGACAGTGCTGTATGTTTCCTGAAGGAATTTTTGGAGAGCACAGAAAACAGGATAAAAAGTGCCTTTCACTTCTGAATTATGGTTGACTCTAACCCTGGGTGAAGGTGTGACCTCATGACCTCATTAGGGAGGGAGAAAGATGGGGGTGGGGGAGAGAGTTTCAACCTACCTTTAGTGGGACTTTGCAGTGCACATCATAAACTACTTAACATGAATAAAGTGAATAAATAAAGAAATAAAATTCAAACCACACAAACAAGGACCCCAAGACTTGCATAAACCTAACCCTAAAACCTAACCAGATTAATAAACACAAAAAAGAAACAGAAACTAAACTCTAAAGAGAGAGAGAAATAAGGCAGAGAGCAGTGTTCAGGCTTGACCGGGCCGCTGGTTAAATTACTCTCACATGTTTTCAGCCATGACAGGAATGTTCACCGGAGGAACTTTCCTTTTACTCGCCAGCACCATTGACCTCCATTATAACCAACCAATCTAGTGCAGAGGCCTGCATTCTGGGAATTTCCCAGTCAGAGACACTGAATATTAGTGCAACAGTCACAGACTGAGGGGAGCTACATATTTTTACCATGACAAAAAAAATCACATTGTTAAGTTCATGAGGGAATACCCTATATTCGGAAAAAAGTGCTTTGTGTTTGGGCTGAGTCTGGTGTTTACTCGGCCGGGGCATTTCCTGAAAGGGTTGTCCTGGGGCACACATGCACAAATAGGTGTGACCCAATAAGTCTTAGTCACTCCAAGTAGCTATCAGCAGTCTGCCCTGACACTGCACTGCAGTCACCGACTGCTATGACCTCATAAAGTGGTATCGCAATGACAGCAGTCTCACCTACTGTCGTCATTTTACAATCTCATCCAGAGAGACTGTTGTGGCAGGATGCTCAAATTGGATATCAAAACAAACTCAGATATGCAGAAGACCACAATAATAGAGAGCTACGGCCATGTGACCAACACAACATGTTTACAAATTATATTGCAAGCTTTACCAGATCTGGGCATTGTTTTCAAACAATATACTCAGAGAGCTAATATCAGGACAACCTCATAGAAAACGCGATCTAGCTTTCTGTTTCTCTTGTACAAGATAAGATCTGAATGTGGAAGGTTACATCAAAATAATGGAAGTTTATCTCAGGTTACCTGAGAATGTGGAAGTGTACCTCAGAATGTAGAAGATTACCTTGAGAACAAATTTGCGCTCTGGGGTCTGGATGTGGAAGGTGCCCTCGTCCGCCTGGATGGGGTACCCGAATGTGGCATCAGCCAGCTGGATGCGGCCCAGGGGGTTCACATCTTGTGGGGTCCTGTAGTAGAACAGCTGACATTTCTCCTCTTCATACACAAACCAACGACACTTCCAACTCTTCAAAGGCCCTCCCAGCTTGTGCAGGTACCCACACAGTTTTGTGGGGGGCGGCTCCCTGCTCCTCTGGGGCGTGCCTGCGTTTGGGTCGGCCCCTGAACTTTGCTGCCTGGCTGGGGGCACTGTACAGCTCTCCAGCGCAATGACACCATTGTCTACAGTGGGTGGGTCAGGAGTCACCACCACAGTGACATCACAATCCACAGGGCTCTCTGCAACAATGACATCACAATCCACAGTGCTCTCTGCCACAGTGACGTTACAATCCACAGTGCTCTCTGCCACAGTGACGTCACAACCCACAGTGGTCTCTGCCACAGTGACTTCACAATCCACAGTGGTTGGGTCCAGATTCTTCACAGCAGTGACATCACAATCCACAGGGGGTGGGTCCAGCCTGACAGGCAGTGCAGGGGATTCTGCAGCACCTGGGCCTCCCTCTGGATGTTCCCCCTCCATGACTCAATGAGCCACAATGGAGACAGGCAAAAACTGTAACAACAAACAGAAGAGATATGTATAAAAACTGTGTGTATTAACTGCTCAAGTTGGTAATATAATTCCATTGCAATATAAAGTAAAAACTGACTAATTAAATATACTGTCTTTCAGTGTTATCTAGAGCTAACATGCTTTTCTACTAATCTACAAGGAGTAAAGTCCTAGTTTAAGTAAGAGTCATATAAGTATGATCCCAATCACTGGGGTGCATGTAAGATTGGATCAGGCAGGTTTAAATGCACCTGTAAACTCCTTCCAGTTCTGCACCTGTCCTGGTTTGATTTGATTAACAAATCAAAGTTTCTCAACAATCTGTACCGTATTAACATTTAGCTTTCTTTGCTATTAATTTAGTCAAATGACCTTTGTGTTCTTCACTCTAAATTGTGTTAATTTTACAAAGTGATCAGGTCACAATAATAAAGCCTTTCATTAATTATGACTTCATTACATATAACATAATTATATAGCATGACATTTATAATACTCCACTAATACTCCATATTTTAAAATATTTTAAGAATATTTTAAAGCAATTCAGGTAATAATATAACGTTGTTCTGAAAGATTAGCTGTTACTTTCTGCTTCCCAATTTCTACCGCAGACTCTGCCATGCAGACTCCATAAATAGCCCCAGTAACACAGAGCGCTGCTATTTCAGTCACACAACAGCTCCGCACGGCAGTTTTACCCTCACAGGTGCGCCACCTCAGAACTGCTTCCCTAACTGTGAAAGATATAACTGTGAAAGATGTATCTCTGAATGTCAGAATAAGCTGTGTTTTTTTCTCTCGCAAGATTTAAAATTCTCACTTAATCTGGATTGGTTTTTTGCTACATGAGGAATTCTTTGTACTTCACATCACACCCATTTTGCAGCTATAAACCATAAATCAACCAATCAACAGTCAACTAATGTAGAGCACATTGTCACTGCACAAGTGTTGAGCTGAATTAGCAGCATTAGGTCAAACATACGGGAAAATATTATTGAATTCTAATTATTGTAATTGAAAAATTGTTCCAAAAAGTTTTTTATCGCTTAATAGTGCTATTAATAATAATAATAATAATAATAATAATAAGTAATAATAATGTTACTCTGTAATTTGGTTTAATCCCATCTTAATGTGAAACTGAAAAAGCAATATTTTATTGATACTTATGGATTTACCACTACTTGTTCGGTTGAGCGATATTTTTGTAAGTTCCGTATCCCAGACACTCAGCACCATAACCGCACGTTGCAAATCAGTTCCAGACAGCAGACCGTGTAACAAAACACAGCGTAAAAATCACTGTTCCTATAGGCGTTTCTGTACTCAAACCATTGAGCCTTGTTCTTTGTGTCTGTGTGTGTGTGTGTGTGTGTGTGTGTGTGTGTGTGTGTGTGTGTGTGTGTGTGTGTGTGTGTAAACGTTTCGTTCTTCATGGTATAAAGTTTAAATTCAGATTCAAATTAAGATTAAAAATGTAACTTATTCGTGGACAAAAATGGAAAACAACATCAGTAGCAGGTCTTTCCTCTACAAAATTCCCAAATATAAAATACTTGATTTTTATTACCTCATCTACATTTTTTCATTTTAAATGATACCAGTTGTTCGAGGCATTATAATCGATACCCGAAAATGCTTACAGTGAGCCAAGATAACTTCACTAACCCATGTATTTGAGAGGCGTGCTGTAACTCTTGTGTGTGAAGCCCAGTATCTCTGCAATTATGGAAAATCATTGAAATAGTGATGAGCCAGCTTTTCGCCAAAACTGAATTTCATAAAATAATTTTAAGTGGAAGGTGAAAAGATTACATTTTAAGACGACTTCACCATGACTTGAGTAAAATTATAAAAGTTCATAAAACAGCACACTTACCACGTCTCTCAGTCGCTGTCAAAAATCCAACATCTTCCGAATTCTTTGTAAACAGTTTTTTCCTACAGTTGTGAAGGTAGCCATGTGTACACAGCTATCCTGGAATTGGAGAAACTCGGATTACTTCCTTGTCCCGTTTTCACGTTGGAACTTGCAGCGCACTCGGCCAGTGTTTTCCACCCCTATCTTAACTCCCCGGGTGTTCACGCCTGGACTTCAGTTCGGTACAGATACATGGGCGGAGCAACAGATGAGCTGTATGCCGTGTTCATTTATTCTGGCAGTTGTGTCCTACATTAGCTTTTAACCTGACGTGCGGCTAAACACTTTCTGAAATCCCCTTTGCGTACCGTCTCCTTCAGGAAAATAAAAAAAAGGAGACGTGCTTCGTTGCTTTAAAAAGCATCGTCCCCAAGAGAGCGGAGCATCGGGTTACCTCTCTGTCACTGACAGTCACCCTCACCGAGCGCACGCAGGAGCTCCAGCAGTTGACGCGGTGGAGTGCTGACGAAGCAGGGCTTGAAACCCGAGGATAATAATTGATCGCATTACCTGGATACCCTCTCATGTTTTTGTCGGTTGTTGTGACGTTGTGTATTTTCTTTTCTGTGCGTATGAAATGACTCCCGCTTGAATAATATATACGCTGTAAAAAAAAAAGTCCTGTGAAATAGTACATATGTCCTGTGAAATCCATAGTACAGTACCTTATTGCTCAAATCACAGAAATTCTTTACGGTGTATTAAAAATCTGCGGACGGTGAAGGGGATTTGTGACACAGAAAACTAGACACGTGTGAATCTACCTTTTTTTAAACTAAACCATTTTTAAAAGTGTGTTTATGTCAAGGAAAAGACAGAGGTATAGATGATATATCTACATTTGTTTTATGATGTTGTTTATCAATGTAAATAACAGAATTTGCCTTTGGCTCAAGTTGCCCCGGGACAGGGAAACATTGATCAAAGCAGGAGTGTAATTTGACTCACAAGAGGCTGAATTGCTCCTGGAAAAGAAGGCAGCTACAAGTAATGTCACCTTGCAAATTATGGCCATTCCAATAATGGCGGGGTATGCATGACACAGACTGACAGACTGTCATAGTTCAAGGCAATATGACTGATGTTCGCATTAGGAGAAACTACGGGACTGACAGTATCAGTGGAGGATCCTGAGCCCCAGTTAGAGCAAAACCTCCCAAAACCGTCGCCCTGCTGCCGGTGTGCATCACCACCGTGGTTTGCCAAGTGCCTGTCATTCAAATATGCAACTCACATGACAAGTACAGCAAAGGAGTCTCAGTTTTTGAGCTCTGCTGACATAATTCGGACATAAATATTCAAGAACAAATACTCAGCGGTACATGAAATAATCGATAAAGGTGAGACTCTTTTGGAGTAAGGATGTCTTACTATGATAGACAGCCATGGGCCTGGAGTGTGATTTGAGCTACCTGTAGACATGTGGTCTAGAAAGCCTCATTGTATTATGTGACCATACCGAGCAAGGCAATGTCCAGATGATTACTTTAGTACTAAATCTCCCTAAAATGCAGTTAAGATAGCTAGGCCTAAAATGCTTTTTCTCTGCAAAAATAAAATAAAGTAGATAAATGTGTGAGTGACCCTTGGATTACTGAGTAGTAAGCATTATTCATTCAGTACTGTACCATTGCAGACCTGTACTCAGCCCACTTACTTTGAACATGAATCAATCTCAAACAGAGGCTCATACAAGAGTGCAAGTAAACAGCACCCTCTGGTGGAAGGGAGCCAGATGACACCTATTCCCAGGAAAAAAAATCTCCTCCAGTGACCCTAGTTCTGTTTACCTCACTTAGTGGGCATTACTTGCCATTTGTTATATTATTTAAATGTGGAAAGTGCCTAATGAACACAGTGAATCTCAACTGTTCATTTAGAGATTTGGGCTTTACTTTTCATCATATCTTTGATGCAGATCATGCTTCATAGTGCTGTAACTTCCCTGTGTGAGTTGGTGGGTACGGCAGATTAAGCAATGAACCATGGCATTTTGGATCATTTATGGATGCCTTTATTGTAAAATAGTAATATAAAAAAAGTCTTTAAATTTGAGAAAAATCAAACTCCAGTGTGTAATTGCAAACATAGAAAATGACATTGTTTAGAAGACGAAGAAAAATCGGTCGATTCATGATCTGGCCCCTTAACAATGCTCGGTAGATAATTATACCCTATTATGAAATTTCACTGGGTAAGTATTATATCAAATTCAATTCTTTGTCATCCTTCTCTGAGATCCTCCTACTAATCCTGTATTTTCCTGCAACAAAAGCTCTGCATTTGCGTCTAATGCTATTCCACCTGACCCTATCACTACTCCTACGCTAGCCCCTGTCCTCAATCGTACACTTGCCCCTTCCTCTTCTCTTCGTCTCATTCTATCTTCTTCCTGTCCTCGCCCCCTTAGTAATCTCCACCTTGGATATCCCTTTTGACTCATGGTTTCACTGTATTTTGACATGCCACCAGAGGGCACTATCTATCCACTCATGAGCTCCCTTCCAAGCCAATCACAGATTTGTATCTTGCTTTTTGTCAAATGTGCAAAGCCAATTTTGTGGGAAACTGATCTGGAAACCAGATCATTTTAATCTTTAGAAAAATTTTGTGGGATCCCTTTATGACCACAGTGAGTCAGAACCTTGGTTTGATTACTCATCCTTAAAAGGGATTCTCACTCTCACTGTGCTGCTGGGGCACTGGATTTATTTTACATTTTGGAACTGCGGCCATCAGCCTTGGTCCTGGAAGACCCCTGTGCTGGCTACTGGAACAGCCTGCCTGGTCTACTTCATGCTCACCAACCTCTGATTCCATTATGAGTGTTTGAGTAATATGAGGAAGAAAGGCTAGTTTGGGCGGGCCTTCAAGAAATGTTTTGGTGCTTTACTTGCAAACATAGATATACCTTTGTGTCAGTCAGAAGAAAGAGAACAGATAGTGCCTTCAGTTTTAATTGAAATTGTGAGAGAACTGTAATTTCATAACAGATCTGAACAAATTCTCACAGGTCATTTTTTATGAAAAAGAGCACTTTATTTATCAGGAAACAGCAGACACAAAGAAGAGATCCATCCCTATGGCAGGACAGCCCCTTTAATACTGAAATGAGGAGAATTCCCCAAGAAGTCATTCCCCAGCCCCTTAATTCTAGAATGAGGGGATCCCCCCCACCTGATTCTAGAATGTGGGGGAGGGGCAGTCCACTCAGCTGTGCTCCCTGTGTGTAGGGGGATAAAGCTCAAGCTCTTGACACAGATGTTTCCGCTGTCCTAGATAGATCTGTAGTGGTCGTGTTGACATGTGATTGTTCTATCCCAGCAGGCTGGTGGGCTTTCACCTGGGCAGGTGGGCCCTCAGGTGCTCCTTCAGCTGGGGGATGGTGGGCAGCGCCCTGCTGCAGACATGGCACCTCAGAGGCATTTTCAGCAGCTCACCGACCCCCTCCTTCACCGCCACCCTCCCGTCTCTCTCCAGCATGTCAATAACGTCTGCGAGGGGAAGGCAACCACCAATCACCAACCACCAATCAGCAATCAGCAACCACCAAACAGCAACCACCAGCCACCAATCACCAACCACCAATCAGCAACCACCAAACAGCAACCACCAGCCACCAATCACCAACCACCAATCAGCAACCACCAAACAGCAACCACCAGCCACCAATCACCAACCACCAATCAGCAACCACCAATCAGCAACCTCCAACCACCAATCACCAACCACCAACCACCAATCAGCAATCAGCTGCTTCCTCTTAAAACTGAGGCAGCTAGCCCTGGTCCAGGGAGGCCACGTGGTCTTTTGACTGTTACCCAGCCCTAAAGTGATGAATTTCAGCAGTTTACTATGACACTTAACCCAGCTCTTTTGGTTTCCCAGGCCTGAGTCGCTTGTGCACTTTGGAAATAGAAGTAAACATGCAGGACCAGGGCTGGCCACCAGGTGACAGACTGTGTGTAATCTGTATAATGAGCCATATTGTTATAGCGGAATACAGCAATCACCAATTGTTGTCTACCCAGTCTATATAAACTGCAATGGCCGGTTACTCAATGTGTTATAAAACCAAATTCCACAGGGAACAGTCTGAGACTTCAAGCAGCAAGTGCCCAAAGATTAAGGAGCGCATACACACACGTATGCGCTTTGCAAGTCTGCATGTGTAGTCTCTTATAGAAGCAGTGATTACCACTTTCAAATAATAAAAAATAATACATTAACACATGAGACAGGCAAGAGCGGGTTAACATGCTCACCTTGAGACTCTATGAAGTAGTCCGTTGTGAAGGAGTTCCAGTGTTTCTTGTTTTTCAGACAGGGAGAGTCAAAGTCCTGGCTGATGACATGCAGGTGGACATGGCTACACACACACACACACACAAACACAGAAACTTCACAGTTAGACAGCGTACAGTAAAAACAGTTTAACTCAAGCTTTTTACTGCATTGCTTTGCCAGCAGAGCTAAGTTAACAAATATAAAACTCATTTTAAAAACTGTCAAAATGCTGATTAAATCTAGAAGCTTTTCCCCTTTTCTCCTTACTTGGAACACCTACCAGAGTTGTAATTTGTAATCTTGTTGGCATGAGGTCTCATGCTTGGGATGGCGTGGTGATTCACTCACTCACTCACTCATTCATGCTGGGGATGGCGTGGTGATTCATTCACTCACTCACTCACTCATGCTGGGGATGGCGTGGTGATTCACTCACTCACTCACTCACTCACTCACTCACGCACTCACTCACTCACTCACGCACTCACTCACTCACTCACCTCATGCTGGGGATGGCGTGGTGATTCACTTCACTCACTCACTCACTCACTCACCTCATGCTGGGGATGGCGTGGTAGCCCATGCGGAAGCGCAGCCCTTTGGCGTCGTCACTGTGCTGCTCCACCATTCGCTGGCCCACACTCTGCATGTGCCTGAGCAGGGCACAGTGGTCCCCACGCAGGGCCTTCAGACTGGAGATAGCCTCCCAGGGCAGCACCAGCCAATGGTAGCGCGCCTTTGGGTACTTATCCTTAATGACCACCACCCTCTCATCTCTGAACACCTGCGACCACAAACATCCCCTCAGAACAGGTATAGAATATAACAGGAATATAATTTGCTCAAATATTGCTGCTCCAAACACCTACAAGCAAAGTGTCAATGGCAGGGTAAGTCTGCTACTTTTTGTTCTTTTCCTGTGTAGTTCACATACACACCCACACATGCATGTATGCTCTCACACAAATGTATAAAAGCAGGCCTTTGTTTGGGGGGTGTGATTTCAAACTCATGCACACTTGCCTGCATTTTGGGGTCTTGCATGCTGACTTTCAGTCCCTGACTCCAGTGTCCTGCGGTCTCCTGCGAAAGACATAATACTCTGCACTGCAGGTATGCTCAAACACTCACCCTACACTCCATTTCCTCATTAGATCATGTAATGACACGGCAGTGTACCGAACATGGAGAGGGGCTGGGCCTGGTTTACCTTCTGTTCTGCAGTTCTGCTCACTGTTTTCTCCGTGGTGTCAGGTGGTTTTTTAGAGGGAGGAGCGGCGTTGGATTCTGCTTGTCTGGGTTGACTGTGGGCCTTCTCAGGGCCAGCTGGTCTGGACATCTTAGGCTCGGGAGGGTCCTCCCCAGGCCCTGGAGGGAGGGGTCTCTTGGATCCGGGGCTGGGGCTGGGGCTGGAGTTGGGGGCCTCCTCTCTGAACTGGACGGTGTAGGGGTACAGCTGGTTGACGATGTGAAGCAGCTGCCCGGGCTTGAGCTTCAGCTCGTTGCCTTTGCCCACCTCCACAGAGTCCACGCTGGTGGGGTTCACGCCCAGCTGCAAAGATGCATACGGTGAGTGCAGGCGATTTCTAATGGGATCACCCTGGCGTGATCTTTACTGCAGATTGTGCAAGTGCACATACCTGTTTCACACTGATATATCCTCTGTTGTAGTCTGCCTTCAGCTGAACTGCAAAAGTACAAGTAAAAAAAAATTCAGTTAGCAATACAGCAAACATGCGTAAGGCAGCCATTTCTCTACAATGGTTAGACATGCGATCATGTAATTTATTAGTAGTGGTCAATTAGTAATTGATTTGATCAAACTGCAAATGCAGTTTATAATCCATAAAAGATAATCACTCCTGATTAGCTCAATACACATGTATTACCTTGTTCTCTGGAGCACTTTTTGTCCTTTATGGTCGTTTCAGGGCCCCGACCTAGCACCACAGTTTGGAGGTGAGGTAACCGTATCGGATCATGACTTCCATCCTTCCTAATGAGCCAGCAAACAGGCATTTTCTCCCTGAATACAGCAAGAGGAGTGGAACGCGATTCTACGTCACCACTATGTACCATTACAATGTTCACCAAACACTAGCAATTTGCAAACCATGTACTTAGCTTGCTAACAACATAACTAATCGGAGTCAAAGCTAGCCAGACGATTTTATTTTGACAGATAGGAGGGCGATTATAAAATATTTAATCGTTAGTTAGAATCGGTTCCCAATCAGTTACACAGGAAAATTAGTTAGTATAGCTACAATAAAGTAGCTCAATTCAGTAAGCACTTTGCGAGTGTTAGCTGGAAGTTATGGTGTTGATGGCAAGTTAGCCGATTGATAAGTTTTTTTTAGCAAATAATTCCGGTAGCAACTGAAGTATTGTTGCCACTGAAATAGACTGTGGACTGAAATTATGTTCTTTTGGAATGCAAAATTATAAAATTATTACCAGAAACACCTGAATTGCAACAACACCCTTGCTTCTAAATTGCTAGCCACAACTAATGTTGTCATTCAGCTACAATCGCAATAGCTACGGCAACAGCGAAGGGACGAAAAGAGTGAATGAGGAAAAAGTCCACAGATACCAGTCGAAAACCGTACTGTAATATATCTGATAATTTAATCTATTTGCACTATTTGCACTAAAATTGCAGGACGTTGACAGATACCAAAAAGAGCTATTTCTTTCAAATCCCAAAGATTTTTTCATAACACAGTCCCGGTCATCGTACCAGATCAGTGATTGCCTGCAAATAAACAGCAGTGAGCTAGAAAACTACAAATGCACATGTCATGAGTGTGGGGCGGCGTTTGCAATATACGTCATCGCAAAGGGGAGTGATTCAAAGTTCGGATTCCAGTGGAAAGAGCTAGCGGAGGAAGCTTCTAGAAGTCTTTCGCTAGGAACGACAAGAGTTTCGAGTCTGAGCTGTAAGTCTGGCGACCTAACTTCTGTCATTGCCTTTATAATCTAGTGTTTACTCATTATTGGTGAATTGTTCTCTCTTTTTGTATGACCATTTTCTTCTGCTTCACATCTGTGATGGGTAAAAAGAAAGCTTGCCATTGTTTTAGCTTGCTACATAGATGAGAAATGTAACATCAGCTAATGTTAGCTAGACAGGTCATAGGAAGTGGCCTTCTCAGCAGCTATGATGCCGTTTAGGTTGTTTTATGATATATTTGAATGTGGAAATAGAAATAATAGATGGCTGGCTCTATGGTGCCTGTGTCTTTGTAATCCTTTTTTTCTGGACAGCCGGGTAGCTAGGGCTAGGGTCGTTCTGATTAGCTAACGGGCTACTTAGCGTAGCTCGCTTGAGTCTGGTCTCAAATTTTTTATTGCACTGTCAAGATAGCAGGCTAACGTTATCTGACAATTTCTCTTTTAACTCATCGGGTTTAATAACATTATCAAATATTGTGTGTGTTCCCTTCGTTGTCTCAGTGAGGAAGAATATTCAGGAAGCCCACTGCCCCAAAATGCAGCCTTTGTCTGTTATGTCAGACTGACAGCTAGTTTGATAGCAGTGGTCAGGAACTGTACATTAAAGATGTAGTTGTGGGCTAGGCTAATTATGATGGCTTGGTTATTGCTTATCTGCCATTAGTTTTAACCAAAGGTAATAACATACGGGGCTCCAAGGTTATTTGATTGAAATATTTGTGTATGTATTTTGTGTAATGAACTTTATTTTTCAATTGACACCGATGAGAAGTTAGTAATAGTTATTATCTGTGTGTTTTTAAAAGAGTAACTTCAGGTGATTTTTCTGGCGCTGTGGAGCTACAATCAATAGGAGACACTTAACCGTTCTCGGTGTCCCATTAAATCAAACTGTGGTTGGGATTTATCACCAAGTAATTTACGTTGTTTCGAAACGCATCGGTAATGGCTGTTACTTAGTGGCTCAACTGACCAAGAAAAAAACAGTGGAAAGAGTCTTATTTCGAACCTAATCGTTTCACGTTTCATTTCACTGCGATCCCAAGGCGAGGTAAAATGTTACTGGAAATGTGTCATTTTTTTGCTGTCCTTGGTTGAGGAAACAAATGGAAATGTATTTCTACATCCAAGCAATGGACTCTTACAGTGTATCCATTAGTAATGCTGATTGAGAATTGACAAATAGTTGAAATGAAATCACGTGACTTAATACGTCACTGGGCGTGATTCATAGAAATGATTCACTGTTTATAATTCAATTCCCTGACATTAATGTTTGTTGTTGGAAGATTTTAAAGAAAAATCCCCATGTCTGAAGGATTCCAGCAGCGATAACTTAAAAATTCTGGAAAAAGGGCTTCGTTAAACTGATGTGTTGAGAAAGCAGGCAGGCCCTGACGGCGCAAGCCCGTTTAAAGACCATTCATGTTTTTGCAGTCGCGAGGCAGCAGCGATGGTGAAGGAAACGGGTTATTACGACATGCTGGGAGTCAAGCCCAACGCAAGCCCCGACGAACTGAAGAAAGCTTACAGGAAGCTGGCTCTCAAGTATCACCCGGACAAGAACCCAACTGAGGGAGAAAAGGTGAGCGCGAGCTCAGCACGAGCCAGGTGCAATTAGTCCTGATTGCAGACGTTCAGTCTCCTCACACTGTCATTGAAGAACATTCCTGAGTGTGGCTTTGGTTGGATAAAATAATAATAAGAAGAAGAAGAATAAGAGCTTTACTATAAAATTATTGCAGAAATTAGTGGTATGTATGCTGAATGCCAGCTCAAAGCAGAAATGGAAAAAAATTGGCTGCACCCCAGAAGTATTAGTTCTTCTGTGTTTACAGTTCACAGCTGCATTTTTGTTAATGATTGAGGAAGTCTCAGGCCTGAAATTTTTCAGTGCATTTCAAATGAACATGAACCAAGACTGTCTGAGAAAAGTTTGCCTGTGTCTTTCCTGTAAGGGGTGATGGGAGTTTGGAGTAGTAACGGATCATTTGTTTATTTGCAAAAAACATCTCTGCGGCTTGGCGATGTTATACCACAACAGAGACAGCAGCTTGTCAGTCTGATGGGTTTGAGCTGACACAAGTGAGGTTGGCGTGGATCTAACCTTTGACCCTTGTCCCACTGGCAGATCATTTGTCAAGCCCTCTGATAGGCGAAAATCTATTCAGCACACCAGAGTGCTGTACCTTTTTTGTTTTTATTTTTGATACGGGTTTAAGTTTACCCTTACTGCGAGGGACAGACACACGATATTCCTTGCGAACTTTCCAGTCAGGTATCCATCACTTCACAGAAACTGTAACACGAGCATTGTGAAAATGTGAAATGACCAGGAAGCTGAAAGGGTATGGTCTGACGCTGAAGCACCTGCACTTGTGATAGCCTCATTACTGAATTAATGAAGCGGGTTTGTGAATGCGCAGGAGCGGTATGAGGTTTCCAGCTGTGCAAACTGTAGCTGTAGCAGGGCTGTATCTGTGGCAACCGAACAGGGAGTTCCTGGGATGGCATAAGGGTCAGGACACATGTAATTATATCCCTGGCAGGTGTGAGTTAAGGATGTCCTTTCTGATTGGGTCAGACACCCTGCCTACCACGACTATGCACTGTCAAGTGAGTGTGTGTGTGTGTGTGTGTTTAGATTTTATTTGTTGGAAATTGTTCTTGGACACCATGTTGCTGTGTTTGTGTGCATGCACATTTGTTTGTGTGTGTGCACTTGTATTCTCAAGTCTGCACCATTCTTATGCGGTGTTTGGGTTCAGCACAAAAGGAGCTTTATTCTTGGCTTTAGCTGTGGGATTAAATAGACGTAATGCAGTAGCATGTTTCAGGAGGGGGAGCTCACGCTGTAATGTTTGCTGCTTAGAAAGATCTGCCTGGCAGGGTGGAAAAACCTTATTTGTGGCCATGAGACCCTGGGGCCTTCACTTGTTTAATATCAGATGAAGGTCACTCTGGAGCCACTTTTAACAAAACTGTAAATGAATGCCTTTGTGTTTATTTACCTGAGGTGGTTTAGAGCACAGGTTATTTACTGTATGCATTTTCATGTTCTACAGTTGTATGAGAAACATGGTCTATGATTTTTGAATATTTTGTTGGTGAGTAGATTACTAAGGTGGCTAAGATGTGTTTGCACATGTTGTCTTGGTTGTTGTGAATCTTCTCATAACAGATGAGTGTTTTCGATGTCATCGATTTCAGTTTTATCGAGCTTGCATGGCGGCACTGCAGTCAAAATTGTGTAGGAGAGAAAGGGCTTTTGGTGTCTCCCATTGTCTGGTTTGACTGATCTTTTCCTGTGTTGGTGTCAGGCCTGGAGGGTTGCAGTGTCTGGTGGTTTTCAGTGTGTTTCAGGAGTCATGCTTCATAAAGAGACCACAAAAACCTGCAGATATTGACACTCCTGTTTTATCAGGAAAAGGGAAAAAATCCGCTAATCCGTTTTTCATAGACTCAAAAGCAGTCTTGCAAAGGTCAGCTAGCTTAAAAACACATTCATCTTCAAACATTGAAGTAAGTGATTCTTGTGGGAAACACAGGTGTGTAGGACTTGGCTCTTTGCAGTCAACGTATATTATTGAGAATCTTATTTTAGATGTTTTTTTATCTTTTGCATGTGTGCAAAATGCTCTCCAGCAGCACTGTGTTTTGATCTCTGTAACTCTGTAAAACAGCAGCTCCTGACTGCACAGGGCCTCTGCTTGCTTTGTGTCTCGCGCAGTTCAAACAGATCTCTCAGGCGTATGAGGTGCTGTCTGACGCCAAGAAGAGGGAGGTGTACGACCGTGGGGGAGAGAAGGCCATCAAGGAGGGCGGGGCCGGAGGGGGAGGTGGATTTGGCTCCCCCATGGACATCTTCGACATGTTTTTTGGGGGAGGGGGCAGAATGCACCGGGAGCGGAGAGGTAAATAACCCGTTGGGGCTGGGTGATGTGACAGTTAAAACTATATCACAGTAATAACGAAGACGTTTCTCTGTTGAGAAGTATAACGATAATTAACATATCGATACCTTAACGATCCCCCAGCTATGCCCCAGGGCCTGGCTTTTTTTCCCACAATGCTAGTGCTAATGTGCCACGAGCTGCTAATAGTTTTTAATTAGACACTTTTAATGTGTCATGGGAAATGATTTCCCTCTTAAAGTCACGTCATGTACAAATAAAACAGGTCAGCTATTAATGTCATTTAAAGACTTCTAATCAGTTTTTGGACAGCCTTTTTAATGGATTAATTGAAAAACATCCAACTTAAATTAATAAAATCCTATGTGCCAGTAGTGTTAGGAAATGGTCAGTGAGCCTGAACCATTGGTGAAAAGTTATGTTCAGGCATCCTGCTTGATTTGACTCAAGTAAGATTTTTTTTTTTCCCTATATGCGGTTTGTAAATAAACGGGCCTCCTTGTGTGATAACCTGTAGGTAAGAACGTGGTGCATCAACTGACCGTGTCTCTGGAGGACCTGTACAACGGGGCCACCAGGAAGCTAGCGGTGCAGAAGAACGCAATCTGTGAGCGGTGTGAAGGTGAGGAGGGTCAGAGCCGGGATGGGGGGGTGGGGGGAGGGCACCATTTGGGAGAGAGAACTTACCAGTGTGTGTTTCTGTTTCTGTTTCTGTGTCTGCATCTGTGACCAGGCCGGGGCGGCAGGAAGGGAGCAGTGGAGCCGTGTCCGAATTGCCGAGGCGCCGGGGTGCAGGTGCAGATGCACCGGATCGGCCTGGGTCTGGTGCAGCAGGTCTCCACCATCTGCGGCGCCTGCCAGGGTCAGGGTCAGCGCATCAGCCCAAGGGACAAGTGCAAGGCATGCGGCGGCCGCAAGATCACCCGCCAGAAGAAGATCCTGGAGGTCCACATCGACAAAGGTGAGGCGGCGGCCATGTCCATCTCTCAGCCACCTGGCACCTGTGCTATACCTGTACACCGTCCATGGACTTAGGGGAGACCCCAGCAGAATTCACTATGTAGAGTACAATCGAGGCCCTTGCTGGTTATAGTTTATTGTTGCGTCTGAAGACGATAGCTGGTTATATTCTACACTGTGTACGGATTTCACAGGCAATAATATTATGCTGTCTGTTGAGACTCCAGAAGGTTGTATTCTGGAAATGTGTGGAAATAGCAGCAGGTTATGTACAATATTGTGTGTATATTATTGCATATAATGTGTGTGTATGGAATTCTCAAAAGGTTATGTTCTAGAGTGTAGGTGGAGACACTGGGGTTAGATTCTGTTGAGTATGGAGATCATGGTCAAATGTTTGAAAGGAGACCTGAGGAAAAGCAGAAATTCCACAGTGTACTCTAGCCTGTTTCATTATGCACTCACCTATCCCTGCAGTTCATATTCTGTAGACCTTGTAGGGACCTCAGCAGTAGTTTATTTTTGGAGGTGCTGATATCCCACAATACACTGCTCCCATTCTTGATCGGGTGTTTACAGAGGTCACCGACCAGGACAGGAAGTTCGCAAAGAGTAACGACCACACGCTTTTCGCTCTATGTTTGTGTAGAGACACACAGGGGGACTTGTAGAACTGTAAGGAAGATGAAAGTTGTAACATGTTGACACACTGGACCGACCTTTGACCCTGTCGACGCCGTTAGCGGCCAGACCCCAGCACCTCCCCCCCCAGCTGCTGGTGGGAACAGCTGCGCATGCCCAGGTAAAGGTTTTAGGAAGCCATTTTGACTCCGTGCTAGCGAAGCGTACACTCATGCCTGACTGAAAGTCCTTTTTTTCCCCTCTCTTTCTCCCTCTTCCTCCTGAGTTTGTGTGCAGCAGACTGGGACAGGGATGGCTGGTAGTTTGCAGGTGAATAAGCAGTATGGTTCTGTGACATGATTTAAGGCAGAGATACTTGAACAGGGATAAGACAAACATAAGATGGATGTTTTGTGGCTTGGCAGTAAAACTTCCTGTCAGTAGCACACATAAAATCTTGCCTTTGAGGGTCAGTCTCCTATTGGCTCAATAGGTAGTAAAAAAAAAAATATATATATGACCATTCTGAGTGAGACTGAGATTTGGGGCAAAAAAACAGAGGCGTGACCAATAATCACATGCTACATTGGTAACAACCAGTTGAACAACACAGGTGGTGATTGGTGGACATCTGGCCATGCTTTTGGGCATTCTGTGAACATACAACATGCACCAATCGCGATCTGACCATTGTAACCAATGTACTCTGATTGGTGGAGCTGTCTGTGTTTTAATGTCCCTGACTCAGAAGTGGAATTGGAGATGGTGTTTTTTATATAAACTCTGCTGATTCTCCTCCCCTCCCCCTTATGCCAGTCTTTCCTGTGATTGCGG
This sequence comes from Albula glossodonta, assembly GCA_019788955.1. Lineage (NCBI taxonomy): Eukaryota > Metazoa > Chordata > Actinopteri > Albuliformes > Albulidae > Albula > Albula glossodonta. The sequence continues at coordinate 484,519 of JAFBMS010000191.1, forward strand.
TCTAGCCAAGCTTCCTATGAACCGTGTTCAGAGTTGGCATAGCAAGCCTGCGTCACGAGACATGCAGGTGTTTGTTTGCCTGTACCTTATCTGGCAGTAAAATCTCCAGGCCTGGCGCAAAGTCATGAGTGACTATAGCTGCTTCCTATTGACCTTCACACGTTGAGACTCGTGCTGCTGCTTATTCACTGAGAAACTAAATTTAATGTGTGTGTGTGTGTGTGTGTGTGTGTGTGTGTGTGTGTGTGTGTGTGTGTGTGTGTGTGTGTGTGTGGAATACCCATTGTCTGAGTAAAGAAGATTAGCCATTGAGTGAGTGTAGCATTCACCATGTCACGCTGAATTCAACGTTGATTAACCGTCCAAAACATCTAAATCAAAGTCCTGGAGAGCACCATTAAAACGATAGTATGTAGCGACTGAGGTATTGTTGCAGTTAGTGTTGAGTTACAGTTGGCTGTCGATCGATGAGTTGTTTCAACCAGTCGGAGAGATGTTGCTCTTTACAAGAAAACACAACGATTGGTTCAAATCATTGCATTGCTGGGTAACATGAAAGCATAAGCTTTTTGAGGTCACGAAGTCCATCATGTCATTATTATAGACAAAACCTTCCAACTTGTGATGGCCGAAATGGAGTTTAATGAACCGCATGAGGGTGGAGCTACATTCAGCTGTAGATAATTTAATTGTTTCAACCAATTGAAAGTGTTGGCACACCACAGCTAGTGCAGTCATTGGTCAGAGTCATGGTAGCTCCTCCCATCCCCCCCCCCCCCCCCCCACTACACTACGTCCCTGAAGAAACGTTGAATTCACCGTGGCACAAGCATAGCCGAAAATGCACGCGTTAAGCACACGGCGCGGCTGCAGACCCGATCGCTCCTGTCGTCCAATCTTACGGCACGGAGAGGAACATGGCCTGCTACAGCATCGCGGGAGTGGTGGCTCTCAGGGCGAGACGAGTTCCGTCCTGCTGATATTCCACTCCCGATACGTGGGAGGGAGAAACGCAGTGCTCCGCAGCCCGCTTCACGTTACAGCCCTCGGCCCACAAGACGCTTTTCAAATCACTTGGGAACATGTACAGTCATGCGCCACATAACGTCCGATCAGGCAGCATCCGACCACATGCACATGTCTTTGGTCCCATTAGGTTATAATCAGAGTTCAGAAATCCCAATCAAAGAACATGACATAATGGACGTAACCTATTTAACCCATATATTACTTTGCCAGATACATTAGCTGAAATACAGTACTGTATGTGTACAGTATCTTGGCTATTTAATCAATACAGGTACACTACAGTATCGCATATAGCTTTGATAATATGGTGTTCGCACAACGTCCAAATCACATAACGTCCTGTTTCACAGAACGTATCATGGACGTTAAGCAACGCATGACTGTATTTTTATTTCTCTTCGAAACCCTTGGCTGTCAGAATTTGCTGCTGTAAGTCTTCCCAAGATTCAGTGCATCAGGTTTCATGTGCGAAATTGAAATTCCCCCTCAACTGACTTGTGGCATGTTGTTGTGGAAACAGGCCCCTGTTTAATTTCATTATCAAAGTAATGTCATTTAATTGCTTTGTTACTTCTCAGTCTCTACTTGATAAAGATCAGAGATGGGAAATTGTAATAAAATCTTTTCAAAAATTAAAATGGAACAAAAAAAGTCCAGAGAACTGTTGGGTGAAATGAAAGATATCTGTGTTACAGTAATCTGGCCCTCGATGTATAAAAATATGCCGATATATGTCAATAGACACAAATCAAATTGAATGGAAAACGCATACGCTTGCCTTATTACATACATTTATTTTTTGAGGGATTCTTTATTAACCTGACTTTAGACAGGAAAAATATGGATATGGTGATATTACATTAATATTACAATATAATTTAAAAGAAATTAGATGTAAACAATAGTACTGTTATATCATAACTGCTCAACTAGTTCTTGACTTGTCTGCCGAGGCAGTGTTGATCTGAATTGTGCCTCCTTCAGTTGGGAGAGTTACTGTAGGGTTAGAGCTCTTTTATTTTCACTTTAGTTTTCACTTTACGGTAAACAGAGAGTCTTGTGGGTAAACCACAGTGCCCTCGCTCGTTTGACTTGTTTGTTCAATTACTCGGTTATAGCAGCCTTGGTTGGTCTTAGTGTTTCCCAGAAGTGGCATGTGCCTGAAGTCAACAGTAACCATCTGTTGTGGTGTTCGGTGTTCTGCCCTTTAGCTGTGTGTGTGTCTGTGTGTGTGTGTAAGTGTGTGTGAGTGATTGAAGTTTTCTGAACCCTCTTATGGTGGGTGGTTCCATCAAACTGTCAGTCACTTGTTTTAACCAATCAAAAGCAAGTTCTTCTCTACACCAGTAACACACGCTGATTGGCTCAAATCAGTGAGTGACTAATGACTAAATGTCTCTTATCACCAATACTAAGAGGCCCTTTAGAGCAGAGCAGGTGCAAGACCATTAACCCCATCACAGCCAAACTCAATACCCTTCCTCCAAACAGGGAAGGGATGTCTTCATCTCTGCTCATGTTTCTTGTAGGTTTGGGGAAAAGCTGGCACCAGGTTATCAGTCATTGGAAGGCATGAAGGTCAGTAAACTAACCCTTTTTTTTTTTGTCGGCCATCGTTAGGTATGAAGGACGGGCAGAAGATCGTGTTCCACGGAGAGGGTGACCAGGAGCCGGGCCTTGAGCCAGGTGACATCATCATCGTTCTGGACCAGAAAGTGCACCCAGTTTACACCAGGTAAAAAACCATCACTGTGTCAGAAAGTGCACCCTGTTTACACCAGGTAAAAAACCATCACTGTGTCAGAGTCGCACTCTCTCTGATATTCATTATCACTGCTGATGATTAATGTTGAATAGTGATTGTTATTATTATTATTATTGTATCCATGAGACCAAAATCAGAGCCAAAGTTATACTCTATGTACGAGACGCTAAGATAGAGTGACGGCAGTAAAATGACCTACCGCTGGGGGCACTTGAGAGAAAAAGTAGCAGCAGGGGAGCTGTGTGGCTGTTATAAACATAACCTGATCAGGACCTGCTTTAAGAGTTTATTTCTCTCTCTCTCTCCTCTCTAGGCAAGGGGAGAACCTGATCATGAACATGGAACTGCAGTTGGTGGAGGCTCTGTGTGGCTTTCAGAAGCCAATCAAGACCTTGGATAACAGGACTCTGCTTATTACCTCTCATCCAGGTAAGGCGATTCCCTTAGCAACCACACCTGGGTCACACACTGGTCTGAAATTTTTTACTTCTTAACATGTATATGGACAACTTTGCTCTTCCTACAGTAAACCATTATCAGTTGTGTGGATACCTCATCTGTGTGTGTGTGTGTGTGTGCGCGCGCGTGTGTGTGAGAGAGAGAGAGAAAAAGGTGGTGATGGAGAGAGGAATTTCCTGAATCCCCTTGTGGTGGGTGGCTCCTCTGAGCTGTCAATCACTTGTTTTGACCAATCAAAAGCAGCTCTTCTCTTCATAGTGGGACACAATGATTGGTTCAGATCGGTGTTTTTAATGCCCTTGCAGGAGAGCTGATCAGACCGGGGGATAAGAAGTGCGTCTTTAACGAGGGAATGCCAATGCACCGCAGGCCGTTTGAGAAGGGCCGGCTCATCGTCCTCTTCTCGGTGAGCAAGACGCCATGGAGACCGTGCTCTCTGGGTTTTTGCTTCCTGGTTTTGGCAGCGGTGGCTAATCGCCATGGAGACCAATGCTTTCCGTGTTTAACAGGAGAGGGGCAGAGCAAATGAAAAGCATGATGGAAACACAAATTGACATCTCTGCTGTAGGCCTGGTAAAACTAGTGCAAGTCAGAATGACAAACTCATCAAATTTTCAGGATGTGATGAAGTTCACCAAACAAATAACATTTACTCAGTGATGCTTGCAGAGACTGTTTGGCTAGCCAACTAGAAATTTTGGCCTGTTCATATCTAGCAAAGAAAAAAAACAAAAAAACACCAGCAAATACCCGAGCTGAAAAACAATTTTGTCAGATGATGTGAACATATACGATGACCCAGATGATGTCAGTTTCTGTACGAAGTATAGATTAGGCCTATTGCTTCCTCTGTCTCCTTTTTCTGAGCCTGAATAGGTTAAGTGTCTAGAGCTTTCAAGTTTCATACCAGGAACTAGTCTAGTTGTCCTTCTCTGTACTCTGTACTGAACATAAAGGGCCTTTCGTGCAGTTTTGAGGCTAACTGTCCATTCGCTGTCCGGCAGGTGGTCTTTCCACAGGAGAACTTTCTGCCCCCGGAGAGGATGCATGAGCTGGAACGCTACCTCCCCAACAGAGAGGCGTCAGATGACCCCGACAGCATGGAGGACGACCTCTACATCTACGCCGAGCTGGAGGAGTACGACCCCGCCCGCCATCGCCAGAGCCGTCATCACTTCCACAGCATGGATGACGACGAAGACTTCCACACAGGTGGCGGCGTCCAGTGCCACACCTCTTAGAGTCCTCCCAACCCCGACCCCCTGACATCCCGCTGGCTCCTCCCCCCTTGTCCCCCCCCCAACTCTCTCCGGAAACGAATTTCCAGATTTCTCTTTCTTACAGTTTACGTTTTGTTCATTTCAAAATGCCAATGGCGGCCTGAGTGAATGAAGACCCTCTGCAGAGCTGCAAAGACTGCAAGGAAGTGGTTCTGAAATGGAGGGAATCGGGCCATTGGTGGGATGGGGGTGGGAGGGGGGTCTGGGGCGGAGCAACTGGAACAGGGTCCCACCTATCATCAGATTTATGTATCGTTTTCTGGTTGTTTTCCTGGGCGCCTGCTGCCCAAAACCTCACCAACCCCAGCCCTGCCTTGAGTTGTGTTAATACCAGGCTGTTGAAGAGGGGCCGTGTCGAAGAAAGAAGTTGTTTTAAAAATGTAAAAAAATTAATTAAATGGTGACCCAGTGTGGACCTGAGGGATGGAATCACCCTGAGTGAGACGCATAAAATCACAGTCATGGGGAAGAATAACCGGAAAGAAATACAACACAAAGCCGTAACAAAAAACACAAGGACGACGTAGGTTTTGGGATTGGTCAAGGGAGCATCACCCACCCCACCCCCCACCCCCCCCACCACCACCCCTGCGATTGTTAAAACAAGCAAAAGCTCATTTTATCATGACATTTCCGCAGCGACTTCAGACCCGTGACATTGCAGTTCCTTCTAACACACTGACTTGGCGGGTTGTGTCGCGCCGCATTCACAACCGAATGAAGCTGTGCAGGTGAAGTAGCTTTGTCAAGGGTAGAATGGCCGAGTCCAACTGGGGTACTAAACCTGCAAGCCCAGTTCCCCACCTGTTACCGTTGTGTGTTTAACAATGCTGTTCCCATTGCCACCAACACTGTGAATGAAGAAGACTGAGCACTGCAGTGACTCTCTCTGAGCCAAGTGTGAGGCAGATTTCCATGTTCAAGAAGCTGTGAGCCAAGTACATGGGGATAGGCAGTAATTCAGTTACATGCATTTTAAAGGGTCATTATATGTGGGTATTTCATATCTTATATGGGTTACTCCATTATTTAACATTCATGAATGGTGTATGCCTCTGTGTGTCTTGCAACGTGACCTTTGTCTCCGCCATTTTAATTTTATTTATGGATGGCCACAAAAACCATAGAAAAAAAAAAAGTGAGAGATTCATACAACCTTTATGTTATGAAAGGCATACATATAAATTAGGATTTAAAAGAGTAATGTATCTGAAATATTACACATCCTAGCATTGGGGTTAGGTCCATTTCTGTTAAGTCAGTTTAGAAATGTAATCCACATTTAATTCATGAAAATAATCCTTGTAACTCATAACTGACATGTTTGGCCTTACCCACCCCCCCACCAAACCTCATTCTTAAAATATCACAACACAGTTTCAGAAAAAAAATTGATTCCAGGAGCCTAAAGGATTTTTTGAGTGAAATTGTGTTATATATGGTTATATTCCTGAATGGAACGCTGATGTTTTGCATTGATTTTCATTTAATTCCCAGAGGTGAAATGCTGATTGTAAGTGGTGTTTGAATCGACTGGTGGCACTGAGCTACTGAAGCCGCAGCCTCCCATCCATCCCATTCCTTATAGGTTTATTTAATTTTTTTTCTTTTGGGGGGGTCGTGATTTTTTTTAATCCTGTTATTTTTATAACCAGTCTGCCTGGTGTCCATATTTGTCACTGGTGCCAAATTATTGTGCCATTTTTCCCCAGTAAGCAGAATTCACCATGTGCTGCTCTTAAAGACTGCACAGAGGTGTCAGGAGGCTCGAGGAACTGCCACACGTGCTATTTAAATGTTGCTGTGTAGAATTTAGGGTTGTAATAAACAGCAATCAGACATTTCCTTCTCCCTAACCAAGTCATCTATTTGAAATGGACTTTTTTTTTTTTTAAATCCCCACAATTTTTCTTTTTTTCGTTAGGGACATTTCTACCCGCACGAAGCCTTAATACGCTTATCTATCTCCGGATCTCCTCTCCGTCGCCTTCATTTCACTCTTGCTCGGGAACTTGTTCTGCCTTCGCTGGGGTCTCCAAACACAGGAGCTTCACGCGACCAACTGGACGCAACCCCCCGCGGGGCTTAACCCTTAGCTGACGTTAGTTTTTAACCGTCAAGACTTTTTTGTCTTGGAAAACTTTTTTGTCTTGGGGGGGTAAAAGCATCTCAAGACTTGAACTTTTTGTCTTTAGGTGATTTAATTTAGGGCTTTTTGTGAGCAAGGAGAGTCGGTTGATGAAATTCTCTCATCTATGTGATGTACAGGAAGTTGATCGTCTTGGGTCAGTTGTGACCACTGACCAGCTATTTCCTTGTTTGTATTTGTATAATATTTATAATTAAATATGAGCACTGTCAGTGATTCCTTACATATTTGTCTGTGTGTCTGTTTTTTGAAAGGAGTTCAGGAGAGTGTCTTAAAAGAAAGCAAGAAAAACCGGACATACATGCACAAATTGATATGTGCAGCAGGGTTTTGTCGTCATTTCCTTTGTACGCTCTGTCAAATTTAAAACATTTTCATTTTATCAATTTCAGTTCATTCCCTGAAATGACAAAATCCGCATTGGCATCGACACCAGTTCTGTCAAGCAGTAGTCACCCTTTAAATAGGACATTTTTGTTGTGGTTTTACAGTTTATTGAACTATAATTTGGATGGAAACCACAGCGAGAGGGGTATTGCAGCATACCTTGCTCACTTGAATATTAGTTGTATTTTTGTTGAATGTATATTTAGGCTGTATATTTTATGTTGTAATCTTAGTTTTGGACCTCTTGGCTTTTATATTTATTATAAATATATTTTTATAATATGTTGAGAGACGGGGACTGTAGAGCGCGGCTCGGGTTGTATATTTCTGTCTGAGCCTGACGCAGTTAATGTAAGCGGTTGATTTGTAGTCCAGGCTTGGTGAACACCCAATTTTTTTTCCAAACCCATGAACTGAAATGGCTCAAATGGTTTGACCACCGACTTAAACGCATGGCCTTGTACTCATTCGGTAGTGGCCGTTCGAAGCTCAGCTCTGCACCTTATCCTTTGGTGTCTTATAGTGTGCCGACACCAGCCAACCGCTGCCCTCTCAACAAATACAACAATATCAGTTAGTCTGCAATTAAAATATTTTTCTACTCCTTTTTTTCCCCCGGCTACTTGTGGAAAACAGGCAAAAAAATTCAGTGTATAATATTGAAGGGTGATCCGCCAAGCTAGTTTGGAAGGACAGAAGCCTAAATGTAAACCAGGAAGCGGGGAGCAGGTGCGTGGAGGCGAGTCGGTGGGCAGTAGAAGTCAAGATTTAGTTAACATCCCTTTTTGTAAAATGTATACATTTTATGTTGTGACCTTAGTTTGTAACCTCTTGGCTTCTGAGAACACGTTGAGCGACTGGAAACTGTGAAACTTTAGTGCAGAGCCGGGATGCACCTCTTGGTGGCACTGTGTACACATTCAAGTTCGCACATTCCCTTGAAATGGTTTGTAGAAATACGAGTTGTCAGCACACATTTGTTCATGTCCACACGTACCATCAGAGAAGCTATTGACATTCAAAACTGTAAGGCATACATACAAAACAAAGATTACCCCATCGTAAAATCTGGCAAGAACAAACGGGGGGGGGGGGGGGGGGGGGCACATTAAAAAAGTCATGGGTGATGGTATTCAACCACACATGGTATTCAAACTTCAGTAACAGACTACTTTGGAACCAGGAATTGTGTTTTATTTTGTTTTTGGTTGAAACAAGTCAGTGATTGACAGCTAGTTTTACCTCCACCCAGTTTTTTTTCTGCCATGATTTTACTGCCGCCCTTAACTTCTCCCATCACAACAGAACTCAACATACTGCATTCACTGTGTTACACAAACGCCGTTAAGTCTTCCACAACTTTTCCTGACAAATCCAAACAAAGTTAAGACAGACATTCCTGATGAACTGAAATATATTTCATCAAATCCTAAAGAAACCCATGCAATTAATTCAAAATAAAACATTAAAAGCTGGGTCCAGTCAGGTTGCTCTTTAATTGTATGGGGACATAAATGTCACATACACTGTGCACGCAAAGACTTACCAAACTAAAACAGTTGGCATGCATAGTGAACCTTCTTGACGCGAGTGAAATAAATATCTTGCACAAGAAAACGCATCATACCCAAATCATGTGTGTGCTAGGGCATTAAGTCATGCTGCTTTTTATAGTTGGAAGCCAGCACCACATAAGACAGTGGAATACATTTCCATTTGGTTGGTACGAATGAATGTGCGTGCGCACACACACAGACACACACACACACACACTCAAACAAAAGAGCATGTAACAGCCAGCCCACAATACAGGAACATCGGCTTTCACAGTCCTTGTCATGAAATTAACTGCTCATGCATTTTACGACAACATACACCAAGGGACAAAACAATCTCTGACCAGATCTTATGTTAAAAAACAATGAATTTTTAAAAAAAAAAAAAAAAAAAAAAACACACCCATCCAAGGGTCATTCCCACTTACACCCAAAATTCAAAAGACATCCAGAATCTTTAAAAAGAAAAGTCAACATTGGCAATAACAACATAACTGTGCAATGACTTTTTTTCGGCCAATGAAAAAGCAGTCTGTGTGCTGAGGGGCGTGTTTTGGGGGAGGGGGTGGGGTTTAAGGTTTCCAGAGCTTGAGCAGGCCGTCCTCGCTGTAGGTGCCGATGAGGTTCTGATGCGGGTGGTGTGCAATGCCGATTACGTCCTTCTCATGTACCTGCAAAGGCAGACACAGGTGTGGCAACAGGTGAGACCTGTGATGGTGTCTACAAAATGCGCACTGCAAAGGGTGAGATCTTATTCGGAAATATTAACTTAAATTCAGAATATAACACTTTCAGATAATTTTTTTTTTTTTTACCAAGTTTGTTTGTTTTCTTTATTAACAACTTAAGGAATATAATGTTGAATTAAGTTAATTTCGCTTTACCCCTTTGCCTATATGATTTGTATGTATGAACAGTGCATACGTTGGCATTTTGACTGCCTGCAAGCTTATGAGCACCCTCGGATTTCTGAGGGTGGATTTGATCGTCCCCAGAAAAGTTTTCCCATGTCTTCGTTTATTTCAGAAGAACCACTGCAGAATATGCCAGCTCTACATAGCCACTTTAAATTGGAGTCCCACCTACACTGGATCATGGTTTGTCAGGAGTGGTAACCCCCCATTGGTTGATTAGCAGAGAACACCCACATAGTTAGGCATTGTGATGTCACAGTGGAGACAGTGGTTTGTCAGACTCATACTTATGAGCTTGACACGTATGAACAAAATTCTGATTTGTGCTTAAAAAAAGTGAGATAAATAGAGCGTTTGTGGTTCTTTTGTGGCTCATGTGACACACTGCAGTGTTTGGAATATCTAAACCAATGACAGCTGAATGAAGCTTCATGACACAACTAATGAGTTCTGCTACCGTTAAGCTCCAAGTACCTGCCCGATTTTACCCAAACTCTGTGTTTTTACTGTGGGCAGCAGAACTTTTTTGGACTGGTTAATAGAAGTCAGTGACTGACAAGTGATTGTGTCTCTGCTTATTATCAGGTTCAATTCGGGCTCATTGTACCACCAGTAGTACAAAAAAACACTTTCACTGAGTTGATTCAGTTACGATTTGGGGTTTGAGGGGGGGCGTATAGGAGGAGGAAGGGGTTAGATTTGGAGAGAAAGGGGTGCTTCTGGGGCAGAGAGGGAAGAAGGGATACTTTTTGGACAGAAAGGAGAAGGGAAGGGGACATTTCTGGGGCGCAGGGCAGTAGGGGGAGGCAGCGTTTTTGGGGCGTGTCTGTACCGTCAGCGTTCTCTCCAGCTTGCCGGTGACGGTGCTGAAGCAGTACAGCACAAAGTCCTCCCCCACGCAGTAGATCCACTCCCCCCGGGGGGACAAGGTGCAACACACAAAGTCACCGCCTTCCCTCTTACCAGAGCTGAAACTCCGCACGATCTGCAGCAGAGAGAGAGAGAGAGAGACAGAGACAGAGACCGGGAAGGGGGGCGGGGGGGAGAACGTGGGCGACAGGCAGAGAGAAGGACAGAGAATTACGGAGGGGGAGAGAAAGAGGAGGAGGAAGAAAAGTGAAAGAAGAGGGAGGGAGGGAAAGAGGCAGACAGAAAATGAGAGAATGAGGAAGAGTATTGAAAGCAGAGAGGTGGAGAGGAAAGGCAGAGACAGGGGAAGAGATGGGAGGATGAGTTAAACAGTGAAAAGGATGAATAGAGAGAGAAAGAAAGAGAAGAAGAACACGAGATTGAGAGGGTGAAGTGGCAGTGATTAGAGTGAATGAGCAGGAGATTACACCCTGATGTGGAGCCAAACGCTGGCGGCGTGTGAACGAGCCACCTGCTAGCACAGAGGGAGCAGCACAGCTGCACAGCTGCGCAGCTGCACACAGAGCAGTCAGCGCATTCAGAGCTCCCTCTGCAGCTAGGCTCAAAACGCTTTATCAAACGCGACTCTGAGAGCCCAGGCGCTGAGCTTCTATCAGTGAAAGGGTGTGATCATGAGTCTGTGTGTTTGAGTGATTGTGTGTTTCTATGAGAGTGTGTGTGTATGTATGTGTATGTATTTGTGTGTGCATGTTTGTTTTTAATCTGTATGTGTGTGTGCGCATGTGTGTGTTTCTGTATGTATGTGTGTGTGCATTTGAGTGTGTTTCTGTCTGTGTGTGTGTGTATGTGTATGTGCATATGTCAGTGTGTGCTCGTGGGGGGGGGGGGGGAAGCAGAGGATGGGGGGGGAGCCAGCATGCAGGGGAGGAGTCACATTACAAGGGAGGGGCCACAGTGGCATAGGGAGGAGTCACATTGACAGGGGGAGGGGCCACAGTGGCAGGGGGAGGGGGGGACAGGCTCTCACCTGTCCCTGCATGTTCATGATGACCACAGTGTTGGAGCGGTTGCACACTACGAAGTGCTCGGGGTTCTTGGGCAGCAGGACCACGTTGTTGACGGTGATGTCCGTCCCCGCCGACGTGCCCAGCGACTTGAAGGTGCTGCTGCACTCTGTGGTCTTCACGTTCCAAATCTGACAGAGAGGAAGTGAGAATACCTGTTAATTCTGTTTTAAAGCTGGTTTAATGTTCAAAGTGTTTTATTTCCTAGATGCTTAATTTTAGCCATTGACTAGCTAAGAGTCAACACCCCATCCACGATATAAATAGAAGTTAAACCTGCAGACACTGCGGCCCTCCAGGACTGGAGTTAAACCTGCAGACACTGCGGCCCTCCAGGACTGGAGTTAAACCTGCAGACACTGCGGCCCTCCAGGACTGGAGTTAAACCTGCAGACACTGCGGCCCTCCAGGACTGGAGTTAAACCTGCAGACACTGCGGCCCTCCAGGACTGGAGTTAAACCTGCAGACACTGCGGCCCTCCAGGACTGGAGTTAAACCTGCAGACACTGCGGCCCTCCAGGACTGGAGTTAAACCTGCAGACACTGCGGCCCTCCAGGACTGGAGTTAAACCTGCAGACACTGCGGCCCTCCAGGACTGGAGTTAAACCTGCAGACACTGCGGCCCTCCAGGACTGGAGTTAAACCTGCAGACACTGCGGCCCTCCAGGACTGGAGTTAAACCTGCAGACACTGCGGCCCTCCAGGTGTTTGTTACCTTGACGGTGCCGTCGGAAGAAGCGCTGATGATGTAATGGCCGTCCTGAGTGAAAGTGGCCTCATTCACAAAGGACGAGTGCCCTCGGAACTCTTTCAGGGTCTTCCCCGATTTAAGCCCATGGATTCTGGGGGGGGGGGGTGGCAGAGAACAAAGAGGCGTATGAAGGAAGAAGATGCACACACACAGATACACACTAAACTCCTGCAATCGAGTTTATACAGCGCCGTGGAAAAGAAGAAATCACCGTGCACTGTATGTTCAGTTATAGGGCCCTTAAAACTAGAACAGAAACAAGGCGGCACACTCTATCATCCTGGTAAAATCACACCTGACGGCGTTTTTCCCTGCGCCCATTCGTGACAAACACCACGGAGTACAGCGCCTCTGCCCCGTCCCTCGTGCGGAGAAAAACGTGCGATCCTCAGGTTCTTCGCTTCCTTTAGTTTTCTTTTTTAACGGTCGGTTCAGAGATCATTAATCGTGCTGTCAGAACTGTTGAGTAAATGAGAGCTGCGTTTCCTTTTGATTATCTGTAAGGACTAGTCCTCTCTGACGTTTTTAGGTGGGGAGGGGGTCTGTCACATTCCGGCGCAGTGAGAGATGGAGAGGGAGAGAGAGAGGGAGGGATGGAGACGGAGAGAGGGATAGAGAGGGAGAGGGAGGGATAGATATGGAGAGAGGGAGAGGATGGGGTGGAGACGGAGAGAGGGAGAGGGAGGGATGGAGACGGAGAGAGGGAGAGGAAGGGATGGAGACGGAGAGAGGGAGAAGGAAAGATGCAGAGGGAGAGACGGAGAGGGAGAGACACACTTCACTCCTACGCTGCACGTGCCCTTCACAGATGACAGCGCGTTAGTCACACTGAGGATATAAATAGGAACGTTGCCAGCAGGAGGAGGGGGTGCCACTGAATCCACAAGATATGCACCCCCAAAGGTGTGTGTGTGTGTGTGTGCGCGTGTGTGTGTATATAAAGGTGCATGTGAGTGCATGCCTGTCTGTGTATATGTATGCAAGTGTGCAGCATGCATGTGTATGTAGATAGGTGTCATTCTGTATATGTGTGTATGCAAGCTTACATTGGTGTTTATGTTTGTGTCAGTATGTAGATGTCAGTTTGAATGCGTGATTGTGCATCTTGTGTGGATACTTGAATCTGAATGTCAATGTCTATATTTATACCATTGGCTGTGGGAGTGTGTGTCAGCACGTGTCTTTGGACTTATTCTGTGTGTTTGTTTCATCACCTTTGTGTTTATCTTTCTGCTGAAGCATCTCTATTAAGCGAAGATGCATGCCAAACTATGGATTAATGTAATGTTAGGGTGGCCACATGTGTGTGCAGCTGTATGTGTGTGTGTGAGTACAGTGTGCGTATGCATGTATTGTGTGTGTGTGTGTGTGTATAATGTGTGTTTGCGTGTGTGTAGTGTATAGTGTGCATGTGTATATAGTGTGTGTGTGCATGTATTGTGTGTGCGTGTGTGTAGTGTACAGTGTGCGAGCGTATATAGTGTGCGTGTACAGTGTGTGCGTGTGTGTGTGTGTGTGTGTGTGTGTGTGTGTAGTGTATAGTGTATCATGTGCATGTGTGTGTATTGTGTGTGTAGTGTACAGTATGTGTGTGTATTGTCTGCTAACCCACCTGATGGTCTGGTCGAAGGAAGCGCTGAGCAGCTGGCTGCTGTCCTTGCAGAAGCTGAGGCAGGTGACTCCCTTGCTGTGAGCGCGCTCAAACCGTCGCAGGCACTGCCCACTCTGAATCTTCCACACCTGCGGGAAGGGGGGGGGGGGGGGGTACAGCGTCACTCACGTTTTCCCCCTCAGTCTGGCACATGTGCACGCCACAAAAAACACCACCCCCCCTTCCTTAGCGCTGTTCTGCCCCCTCACTGCTACTGAAAGCTTTCGCTCCTCTGCCTGCTTGCCCCCCCCCACCCCAGCACTGAAACCCACCACCCAGACATGAGTTATTCATGTTGTCTCATTATTATAGGCTGCGCTTTAACACAGGGTTACATGCATGTAGCTGACTGAGTAATCAAACCAATCAAGCTGGTGATAACAGGCCAGATACTGCAGGCCTCCTGAGTGTAACCCAGCCCCCCTCTCCAAAAACCATGTTCAAAGACTTTAAATAAACTTCATTTAATCATTTACTGTGCAGAAATGACACATATACCATAGAGTATATATATACCATAGAGTAGCCTCCCCTATGGGTCAGTTCATCTGTGCAATTGTGAGCATAAAGTTTTTTTCTGTTGGTCTGCACAAAGTGCATATGAAGTAAAATTAGTTGTGTGTGTCATCAAAATGACAGGCAGCGCTTCTGCGCTGTGCTTTGACACACGGCTGGCTGCGTGGGGCTGAATGAGTAACTGATCTTATTCAGGCAGCATTAATTGTCTGTAATGAAGTGTTATAAACACAGCCCTCTGGTGCGCTGAGACTGACACCGCTGCACTCTCTTACTAAGGGAGGGGCTGGAAACGCCTACAACGTCCCGACGGACAGAATGAGATACCTGCTGCATCAGCATACTGTGAGTATATCATCTCAGACTAAATCAGGGTTGGCACTAGATTAAGCGGTTGGTTTCTGGAACACTGATCTCAGGTCAGTGGCTGTTTTACTGAAAGGCTGACCTCAGATCAGTGGCTGTTTGCTGAAACACTGATCTCCGTTCAGCACCTACTTGCTGAATGGCTTGTTCATGTTCAGGCACTGTTTGCTGGAACACTGATCTCAGATCAGTGGTTTTTTCTGAAATACTGGTCTCAGATCATTGGCCGTTTGCAGGAATGCTGATCTCAGATCAGTGGCGGACATCAGTGCTGTCAGTAGGGCGCTCAGCAGGTCAGGGTGCCTTGGTGCTGGAGGCAGGAGCAGGTCTCTGCCTGGTTCCTTCAGAACAGGGGTGGACAGGGGGGACCGTGCATGTCTACGAATGTCCAGCCAACTTTTGCTCTTAATTACTTAATTAACTCAAAAATTATGTAATCACTCAGTTTAGCATATTTAAAACTTTGAAGGAAAAAACACTAGAATTAAACCAAAATGCTATCAGACATTCCATTGATAATAAAGGTCGAAATATACTTCTATTGGAGTAACTCCTCTAGCAGCTAGCAACAGCACGTTTGTGAATGCTACAGAAAAACGCAAGTTTCTAAGGTGTTGTTTGTTATCTTACCGCCCCTGTTAAAAGACGGTGCAAGCTGGCAGAACTTAGGATACCCACTAGTAGCAGAACATACGTTTTATACGGTACCCATCTGGCTAGCCAGCTAGATGGAAAAACAACTAAAAAGAAAAGAGAAAGTGAAGCCACACATGCCCATGAATGACAGCTGGAGATGTATGCCAGTTCTATATCTTTATACTTAATGATTTACAGCCGCATGGTCTAATCATTAACTAGCACTGTTGTGCAAAACTCATTGATCCAGGGTGGTTTCAGCAGAGCCACTCAATCGCAGGCCTAGGTGGGCTGAAGTTTGTGCCGGTTTCTGTTTCTATCTTAAGCTCATTGTTAGTCAGGTGGGCGTAAGTGGGTGCAGGCAGGCGGCGTTGTGACAGACGGACCTTTATCTTGCCGTCCTGCGCTCCGGTGGCCAGCATCTCCGTGTCTCTGCTGAAGGCCATGCACAGCACTGCGTCGTCCATCATCATGAAGTTATCCTGCGCCTGGTACTTCAGATCCTGCCATACAGACGCAGACACACACACATGCACACACACACGCGCACGCACACGCGAGCACACACGCACGCGAGCACACACGCACGCGAGCACACACGCACACACGCACGCACACACACACACACACACGCGCGCGCACGCACGCACACGCGCACGCACGCACGCACACACACACACACACACACACACGCACACACACACGCGCACGCACGCACGCACACACACATAAATATGGTCATTGCTGTGAGGGATTTTAAGCAGAGCTCTCAAATTTTTTGGTTCTAGAATTGTTAGTCAGATGAAGGGTGTGAGAACCATTACAGATGGGGGGATCAACTTCAACATCTTTTATTCAGATTTTTAATCATATTTTCACAAATGGGAAAATCCCCATCAAGGCTGCCCCCCACCTTTAAAATGTTTCTTACACCCCCAGGGTAAGATTCACGCCAAGGCCCGAAAATCTGGGGCTAAAATTAGGCCAAGACCCAGGTGGATGAGGAGGGCCACACGTCAGAGGTACGAGATGACCCAAATACTGCAGCGCCGAGGCCGACTCGGTAATTAACATAGCAGAGAGTGAGAAAGAGCGAGAGAGACAGCCAGAATTAAGAATGCCGATAATAAGCCGCCATTCTTTAAAAAAAAAAAATGCTGGGAAACTGCAACACATTTAAACACATTTCACCCGTCAGCCGTCATAGGTCACGTTTCATATTTACACATCACTCAAATACAGTCTACAAACAGCACAGCGTGCTCAGCAGTGTCACACAGCAGTGTCGCTAGGTAACTGGGCTCATACCGTGAGAGGTTGCAGGTTCGATTAACAGGTGGGGCACTGCGGTTTTGCCCTTAAGCAAAAGGCAATTAATTAGTCAACTAAAATTGCCTCAGTAATTATCAGGCTGTGAAAATGGATGTTATGCTAAACAAAATGTGGAAGTCATCAATAGTAACTAATTATTTGGTTTCTAGGATGTACTTTCCAAGCATCTGATCAGAGTTTTACCACAGAATATAGCATTTAACAGCATAATTAAATTATGAAACACAACTACAAGATTCATAAGTATTTAGTAAAGTATGGTGCAGCATTGCATGGTGTATTAGTATTAAACCAGTGAATCTAACACCATATCTGCTCTGATAAGTCACATGGACGCCCCTTCTGCTGTGTTGCATTATAAGTCGGTACAGATAGGGGTGTCTGGAAAAGTGCCTGAACATAAATGTATAATACAGTGGTGCACTTTTTTTAGACAGGCAGCAGCATGGCCAGCATGGGATCTGACGCACCTTGCGGATTTTCCCAGTGGTGAAGTTCCACACCTCGATGAAGCCGTCCACTGAGCCCGTGACCAGGTACTGACCGTCGGGTGAAAAACGGGCGCACTCCACATGGGATTTCTGGCCAAACTGTATTGCAGGCAGAGAAACAGTTAGCCAAGTCATTCCAGCCATGTCTCTCACCTTTGTAACTTCCCTCAATTCATCTGGCCAATCAGTCCTGATGGTTGTTCACACTGAATATGCAACAACAATCACATTAATCAAAAAAAAAAAACTATCCTTACAGCACATTTTACCCTTAAAATGTGATTCAGGGTGTCACACCAAACAGTAACAAGTATGCTTTAAGCTTTCTATATGCATGCCATTGGGAGAACATGAAATCACTATTATTTTTACTTCACAAACCTGATAGAGAGCAACACAACAGAGTAGTTATCCTGGCCTAACCCCTGCTGTCCCCCTTAGAGGCTACACAAACTATGTCAACATGGACCTCTGGTCACAGCTGGTAATTTTGAGTCCCACTCTACTTTTTCAAACCCCCCTCCCCCCCACACACAAGCTCATAGGTTCCAGTAGAATCCTCAAATTAAAGAGAGAACACTCAGGCGGTTTCTCAGGCAACCCCACGCAGTAACAGGTCTCCAGTCTCAGCAGAGAAAGGGCTGGTGTGGGTGCTGGCATCTGTTCCAGCCCAGCACTAAAACCTTTGAAAATAAAACTGTATTATTCCACACGGTGCTGCCAGTGTGTGGAACAGCTTGCCAGGTCACGCAGCAGAGGCAGAAACTCTAGGAGTGTTCAGGTCCAGGATTAATGTGGCTCTGGACACTGTGTATTAACCTTTATTTATTCAGGAACATCCCACAGAGATAGAGATCTAATTTTCAAGACAGACCTGATTTACATGAAACAATACATGTCGTCCGCGAACAAATAATCTAAAAATGTTACAGCACAATTTAAATAATGACAAAAAAATGACAAATACATGCAACAGTGTAATATAACATAAAAGAAATGTAATAACTAATGAAAAGCCTGCCAACCTACAACTGAAAAATCAAACGAAACCTAATCACGGAACAAAATTGCATACTTTTGTGGGAGGTTTAAAGCCTTGTTTTAAAACTTCTATATTGTCTTCTAAGGTTCTGGCCTACAGGAGGGCGTGGGGACCATATGAGTCCGGATGGCGCGCTCTTCAGATTCGGCATTTTAGTGCTCTCCTGTTCCAAACTGACCCAACTGTTGTTAGTCTCAGCAGAAGGCTGTGATTGGCTGATTGGTTGAGTCTGGTTTTTTCCATTGCCGGGCCACAACTATAGCCCCGCCCACACCGGCCCATGTGGGACGAGACCAGACACCCCAGCCCCAGAGCGCTCGACAGAGAGAGGCCAGTGTGACTCAAGCCGTTACATAACTTTACATAACAAACATGGTAAACAAAAGAGCTAACTAATTAAAGATGCGTTGAAGTTCGCCGCCCACCCACGCAGACTGTTACATAAACAGACACAGATCTGGGAGGTTCTGGGGGTGTTTTTTTGGTTATCCACCCCCCCCCCTCCCACCCGACCCATCCTGAGAGCTGAGGAACAGCTTTTGGGCCATTTGGGCTGGGATCAGAGGCCAGCTGGGGGGCGTCTGTTCCGCCTCTCAGCAAAAGTACCGGCTGAACGGACCGGTGAGAGCCCATCTGGTTCTGGACTGGGTCCGGTAATGAGAGAGCGAGGGGGGGGTGGGGGGGTTGAGGGGGCGCAGAGTCCACCTTGAATCAGCCTTGTACTCCAGGCTATTTTACAGTTTGATTGTTTTTTTTTTTTTTTCGGGCGTTTTCTCCATTCTACCTCGATTTTTACTTGCACTGAACAGCGTTTTTTTGTCAGCCCCACTGAGAGACTGGCAGCTGGGCCAGGCCAGGGCAGGGGGTTGGGGAGAGCGGAGACTGACCTTGATGTGTCGGCTGAGCTGAGTGGGGAAGCGCTCCTCCTCCACATCCTTCACGGCGGCTTTGCCCCTGAACAGATCGATGGTCATCCCGGGGGGAAGGAGGCCCTGGTGCTGCTGCCACTTCAGTGACTGTGAGGGGAGGAAGTGATGCACAGGAAGTGACATTCAGGAAGTGACACAAGGGGTGTGGAGAGGAAGTGATGAATGGGGGGTGGGGCATGTGAGCAGGTCTAAGAAGTGCCAGAGCACACTCAGGTATCACCCACCTTTACTCTCACAGGTCTGCAGTGCCACGCGACAACTGTATGAAAATGTGAATATTTTACTGGCAGGGATCCAGAATTAATGCATACAGCTGACACACGCATTTACATAATGAGGCTTTCATAGCCCTCCCCCACCAAACACACACACACACAAACACACACACAGACACACACACAGACACACACACAGACACACACACACACACACACACTCACACAAACACACACACACACAAACACACAACACACACAAACACACACACACTCATACACAAACACACATACACACACAAACACACACACAGACACACACACACACACACACACACACAAACACACACACACAAACACACACACACACACACACTCACTCACACAAACACTCACACACACACAAACACTCACACACACACAAACACACACACCCACACCAACACACACACACTCATACACAAACACACATACACACACACACACGCACAACACACGCGCACACGCACGCGCACACGCACACGCACACGCACACGCACACGCACGCGCACCCACACGCGCACCCACACGCGCACCCACACGCGCACCCACACGCGCACACGCACACGCACGCGCACCCACACGCGCACCCGCACGCGCACCCACAAACAAAGAGACGGTTTTGAACTATTCTTCAAGTGTTTTGCTAAAGTGTGCAGGAACTACTCAAAGCTTCACACCTTTGTACAAACTCATTACAAACAGAGCAAACCTATTGCATATCACATTGCCATTGATGCAGGAGCTGTATTGTATATTATTGGCTGAGGGAGACATTGGGGTAGCCATAGCAGAAGCTCAGTAGCTACTGAGAAACACCAATGAATTTGCAGGGACATGGTCAATGATAAAATAATAAAAGCTTAAAATCTAGAAGACAGGCTGGGAGAGGAGAGATCACAGCCAATGCAATGCAATGTAGCACCACAGCTGGTTGTGCAATACTTCCAACTAAACTGGACTTCATAAATGACTGCAATGACTTTCTCACTAGGAGTATGTCAGGGTGAGAGGATGATGTTATTTGGTGACCTAGAGCTCAGGGCGGGGCAGGAGTGCAAATGCTCACCTGTCCCAGCAGGGCCATGAGACGAGAGGGCGGGACCACGCTGACCTCCCCGGCCAGGGCCTGGGCGATGGCTGCCCTCCGCTTCTCCTTACTGCTGCCGTCTGGATACGCCTGCACAGAGAGAGAGAAATGCAGCGAGATTACAGCAACGCACTGCAGAGAGAGAGAGAGATTACAGCAACGCACTGCACAGAGAGAGAGATTACATTAACGCACTGCACAGAGAGAGATTGCAGCAACACAATGCACACAGAGAGAGTGATTACAGCAACGCACTGCACAGAGAGAGAGATTACATTAACGCACTGCACAGAGAGAGATTACAGCAACGCACTGCACACAGTACTGCACTGAGGGTATAGGGACACACCAAGACTACAGCAATGCACAGAGACTACAGCTACACACCAAGACCACCATATGGGCCTGGGCAGAGAGAGAAACACACTCAGACGACTGGAACTACATCATACAACGCACTGACACACGGGGAACACACTGAAGCTGCAGCGACACACTGACACCATTTTAACACACTGAGACGTGAGCCTCCGCCTCAGTGAGGGAAGAAGCACACATCAGCGTGACAGACGCACTGCAATAACAGAGAGAGGGAAAACACAGACCCTCCTCTGCAGTGATGCTGTGACAAACTCCTCAGCGCTCCATTATGTCCCCTGACTGTCAATTATCTTCTTATCCTCACAAACATAATCTGGTTTGCCTCCCTCTCACCCCCACCCCATTTACTTATTTATTTTGCGCACGCCTCTATCACAATAGGAAATGCCATGATAATTAAGACACAAATGAGAGGATGAAGAAAACGACTCACTCTGCAGAAAAAGCAATTAACTTTAGGGAGTGCTAAGCAAAACCGCCTGGATTTGGACCTAATACGTTTTTGAGGAAAAAAAAAAAAAAACAGAAACACAGAAAAACAGATGGTGGTGTAATTTTGTATTCCTTGCTTTTGCGTCAGTGTGTCAGCCGACAGAGCGAAACCTTGAGGGCCCAGTGGCCACAAGTCTACGTAACGGGAATTTTAATTCAACGAGATAAACAGCCTCGCATGGCTGACTGAAGCCAAGAGGTAAGCAGACCGCAGCCTTACCTCCGTTTCATTTGACCTCTGTTTAACCTTGGGGTTATTTCTTGAAGCAGGATTAAGGAGTTAGCAAGGATAACCTTAGTAAAAATTCATGGAGAAAAAAAAAAAAAAAAACTCAGGATCTCATCCAATTGCATCTGACCGAATTCAAGATATTTGTTGGCTAACTCCATAATCTTGATTCCAGAAATACCCCACAGGTAAGCGAATTGAGAACTAAATTCTCTTCACAGTGCAAGGAATTCTTCAGCCAAACAGATGCAGGGGAGTGAGAGGGTAGCAAGGCATTTAGAGATAGTAGCTGTGGTAATTTTACCCAGACACCTGGAGTTACAACTCAATGCTCACAGCAAAGTGCCCACTGGAGTTTCAATTATGCGACCACTGCTCGTCAGGACTTCAGCTTCCCTCTCATCTGAGGGACGGTACCTTTCACAGCGCAGTGTCTCCATCGCTGTGTTGGGAAATATGGATTTCTGTTTGGTCCCGACGAAGGAGAGACGTGGCCTCAGTTTACCCAAAGGGTCTCCCATCCAAGTAATAAGCCCATACCAGCTTAGCTTCAGCAGTGCATCAGCAGAGGGGTACAGGGTGGTATGGCTGCTTAGCTTCAGCTGTGTGACGGTAGAAGTGTACAGGGGGTGTGGCTGCTTAGCTTCAGCAGTGAGACAGAAGGGTACAGGGTGGTGTGGCTGCTTAGCTTCAGCAGTGAGACAGAAGGGTACAGGGTGGTATGGCTGCTTAGCTTCAGCAGTGTGGCAGTAGAAGGGTACAGGGTGGTGTGGCTGCTTAGCTTCAGCAGTGTGGCAGTAGAAGGGTACAGGGTGGTGTGGCTGCTTAGCTTCAGCAGTGTGGCAGTAGAAGGGTACAGGGTGGTGTGGCTGCTTAGCTTCAGCAGTGTGGCAGTAGAAGGGTACAGGGTGGTGTGGCTGCTTAGCTTCAGCAGTGTGGCAGTAGAAGGGTACAGGGTGGTGTGGCTGCTTAGCTTCAGCAGTGTGGCAGTAGAAGGGTACAGGGTGGTGTGGCTGCTTAGCTTCAGCAGTGTGACAGTAGAAGGGTACAGGGTGGTGTGGCTGCTTAGCTTCAGCAGTGTGACAGTAGAAGGGTACAGGGTGGTGTGGCTGCTTAGCTTCAGCAGTGTGGCAGTAGAAGGGTACAGGGTGGTGTGGCTGCTTAGCTTCAGCAGTGTGACAGTAGAAGGGTACAGGGTGGTGTGGCTGCTTAGCTTCAGCAGTGTGACAGTAGAAGGGTACAGGGTGGTGTGGCTGCTTAGCTTCAGCAGTGTGACAGTAGAAGGGTACAGGATGGTGTGTGCTTGGCTTCAGCAGTGTGGCAGTAGAAGGGTACAGGGTGGTGTGGCTTCTTAGCTTCAGCAGTGTGGCAGTAGAAGGGTACAGGGTGGTATGGCTGCTTAGTTTCAGCAGCTATAAACGAATGAGGGAAGGTCAGAAAAAGATAGACAGACAGAAAGCTAGCTAGCTCTGTGTGCACGGCGCTAGCCAGAGCTCTCACCTCTCGCGGGTCGAAGTAAGACCGGGCCAGGAGGTTCTCCAGGTGAATGTACCTCTCGGGCTGGGTCTGCTTCAGCATGATCATTGGGTCGGTCTGCCTCAGCAGGGATCGGGCCGCACCCAACTCACGGAGCTCGATCAGCTCCAGAACCACCTGGGGGGGGGGGGGGGGGGGGGCAACAACAACACACACATATTTATATATGCGGCTCCCACCCTCACCGGCTCGTACAGGTCTATGAGGGTCTCACCTGCTCATACACGTCTATGAGGGTCTCACCTGCTCGTACAGGTCTATGAGGGTCTCACCTGCTCGTACAGGTCTATGAGGGTCTCACCTGCTCGTACAGGTCTATGAGGGTCTCACCTGCTCGTACAGGTCTATGAGGGTCTCACCTGCTCGTACAGGTCTATGAGGGTCTCACCTGCTCGTACACGTCTATGAGGGTCTCACCTGCTCGTACACGTCTATGAGGGTCTCACCTGCTCGTACACGTCTATGAGGGTCTCACCTGCTCGTACACGTCTATGAGGGTCTCACCTGCTCATACAGGTCTATGAGGGTCTCACCTGCTCATACAGGTCTATGAGGGTCTTGTCCGGGAGCTTCAGAGACTGGATGGCCTGCAGTACTGTGTCCCAGTGGCCGCTGTTGATGTCCGCCACGAAGCTCTCGATGCTGTCCACAGTGTTGAGCGACACGGTGGTCTCCTCTTGCAGGGTGGCCAGGGATCGGTGCAGGTTGTTCTCTTTCAGGTACTGCATTATCAGTCGGATGACGCTGCAAAGACAGGCAAGCGCCGGTTACCTTCACACCTGCCGTGTGAGCCCTCTTTCTGAGAGCATTCTGTTTCATAAAGAGGGCTGGAACTATGTGAAAAGTGAGCTGGGACAGGGAGATACACATTTCAAGGTCTTCCCCATTACCAGCAATAACATATATGAATTAAAGTGGGGGATGAGTACAAAAATACATTTATAAATTGTGGAGGCACTGACAGGGATGTGTTCTGCAGACTCGTTTTCACCTCTTAAGAGTTCTACACGCTATAGACTTATACAGCTGGATATTGACTGAAGCAATTCTGGTGAAAAGTGCTGGTCAGCAGTGCTCCAACAAACAAATTAAAAATAAACAAGCATAATTGGAAAAACTTACATTGCATGTAATTCAGTGAACAGAAGCCCTTAACCAGAGAGAATTACAATGAGAGAGAATGTAACTGTATCTTAACAACAGCAATGTAGACCCTGGCAAACATCGTTAAAAGCACCCATGCAGACATTAATAAAGCCATTCTCTCGGGACAGTTTTACATAAAAAATAAAGTGCACGATGCCCAAACTGATGTGGGCATAGAAGACGGACAGCCATCGGTGTTCGGTTAACCCACTGCCTTAGGGGTTTAATTTATTTCGGCAAACATATTTGGCAACTCATACAGCGTGTGTGAATGAACATGAGACATAGTTTGTCTTTGATATAACGAATAACCTATTTCATGCCTACGGCCACGGAGCGTTGCAGGATCTTGTGGCTTGACCGCTGTCTCCTCCTTGTTTTTAGAGCAAAGTAAACCAAAGCGAGTCATTGCGGCTCATTGACAGACTTGGCCCCTTTGATACCCAACGCAACGTCACTCTTGGAAATTATCTTGCGGCATTCATGAAGACGCTTAGCTTGAACTGCTCAATATGGTAGCTATGGTGATTTACACGTGATCCACCAGAGGACTGACTGAACTAAAAATATAACAAATTCCTCCCTTCTCAACAAGAACGAAGACTAGTCATCACAAGAGAAATGAGAATGAATCAAACAGAGTTGTGATTATGAACGAGAGCCCCGACTTCAATATTATACAAGTGATGTCTTTCACAACATGGTTGGTTGTCAAATACCTGTGAAGCATCGTAGAAACTGCATGTTTCTACGATGTAAAAATATACATTAAAAATTATTATCGCACATACTAATGTAATAATTGTCACTCACAACAGCCGTGCATGGAAGGCACCGAGGCACCACCGAAGGGATGTGCAGACTGGCATGTAAACAATTGCTGGCACGCCTTCTGTAACTAGAGACTTCTACCTACAGCTGGGTTAGCTTATAAGGAAACGGCATGTGACAATGGTAACTTCAGCGAGCAAAGCACTGACAACAAAAGGAGCTTGTAACTTGCTTATAAACAAGTAGTGAACGCTAGCCAACCACCTAGCGAGTTTGCTCATTTCGTCTTGAATTGCCAACTTGCTACCAATAACGTCTGCCATTAATGATACAGTTTTTCAAATCCACTGGTAGATATACTAGTCAAGCTATTAAGTTGACGTTACCCACGATGGGTGACTATCGAAAATCTGTGCAACCACTGTGGTATGCAGACCAGCTGGCTCAATTTAAATGTAGATGGAAAACTTACACGGTTAGTTTATTAATAATCAGTTAAGGATAACCTTACTGTTAGCTAACTAACTAAGCTCCCTTACAAGCTATCCAACTAATCTTGCGATTAGTCAAACTCTAGCTAAGCTAGCCGCAGGATCAAACATAACATCAGGAAAGTGTCCAACAAAGACATTTAAATAAGTTTAGTAACTATCCGAGGTACTAGCAAACAAGCTAGGCCTAAACTGTGCACACAACATTAGCCAATGCTAAAGCAGTGTTGTAAAAGTGTGCTTGGTGGTTGCCTAAAAAGGCACATGTAGTTAAATGCAAGGACATTGCACAGAAAATCAATGAACTGAGCCACGGCTAACTTACTCTGCCGATTCCACCTCGAGAGACATGATTTTCTGGATTCAAAAACCTTGCCTCGCTGATGCGGCACCAGGCTGTGGAAGTCACGTCGGAATCTGAGAGGCGAAACAGAAAACCTGCAAAGACGATTTGCTCCTCTGCCATGTGACACGCTTAGGACCGCCCACTCCCACGTGACCTTCGGTATTCCACAGGCAAATCGCGAGACAGAGAGGTGATTCTGTACATCAGTATCAGTCAGCGTTTCTTACCTTAACATGCTGCACTGACCGACGTCTTGTAGTCATATCTGGTACATTATTACAAAGAGAAGGTTCACTCATTTAATGAAAACAAACTGACTGACTAAATGAATGAATGAATGAATGAATGAAGATGAGTTTTTTTGGAGGCTCTAGTATTGTCGGCTATTGTTTTCTAGACTGCTCTCATCGTCACATTATAGCATTCTGATATAATATTATGTATTAACAGTTGGGCTCGGATGCATATGTGTGTGTGGGGGGGTACGATTCAAAATTAGAAGTTTTCATCCCCGAAAGTGGCATTATAATCAGATTACAGACCTTATTTCAAAGTATCAGAGTAATCTTGGCCGATTACAATCAACAATCAACCTATGTGTGTAATCTTATCAGAGATTGGTATAGTGCTGTTAATATCTGACTGTATTGCCAGGGCTGTTGCTGTACTTGAGGCACTACTGGGGCACCCTTACACGTCACTGGTTCTTAAGTCAGTGCTATTGGCTGAAGTCTTCTGCCTTCAGTTTCCTATATAATTAATATGAACTTTTCCTTCAGATGGAAGTCACAACCAGTTTACAGTAGCCTCTAAATGGAGAAAACAGAGAGCGATTTAATTGTTGAAGTATTGGATGATCTCTCGGAGGAGCAATTAGACAAATTTAAACACAAATTGAGTGGAATAAAGAAAATCGGTTATGGTGTGATCGAGAAAAAGTCGAATGTGTTTGTCGCTTCAAAGATAGTAAGTAAATTCACGAAGAAAGGCGCCATTCCGTGCACCGCCGATGTGTTAAGAGCCATCGGTGAAGCCGATAAAGCAGAAGAATTAGAAAAAGAATCGAATGCCTGTAAGTAGCTGAAGGTATGTCAACTAAAAACATGGTTTACATTTTTCTTTCTTGTCTTTTGTTTTAGGAAGTATGCAACAGATTGAGATACTTTCGGTTTCCTTTTCCGTAAAAGGGCGCAACTTAACTTTTGTCTAACTTATAGAAACCCTTTATTTTAAAATAAAGGTAATGTATAGAAATGTATAGGTAATGAAAGTAGTTGCTTAATTTTTATTCGACCGTTTGTCTGAAAAAGCACCGCATGATGCAAACAGTGCAAACGATTGCCTCCTCCGTTTCAGGTCAGGGGGCCTCGAGCGCGACGGGACCGAACAGGGGAGCCAGTGCAGCCGGCATGGGGGACCCTGGAGAACGCGCGTCGAGCCCCAACTATGAGCTGGAGGACGGTCAGTGTGAAGTCTCCCTGAACGGGAAAACATCCCTGAAACTCTTACAATGTCAGACCAACGATCTAACTATTTTTTAAAAGATAATCGCACATCTCACATTGGCCGTAGGCCTGAACACGTCACCACACGCAATACAGTAACAGTAAAATTTAACTTAATCTCAACAAGTACTTTGGCAAAAAATCTCAGAGGGCGCATTCACCATTAACTTTAAATGTGAGAGTGATAATTGTAATGCTTAACAGCTAACCTGCTCTTATAAATGCAGTCTACTTTAGCTTGAAATACAAAGGTGTCAGAATTTGGCAAACTTATATGATATCTGTTTATGTCTCTCAACAGGCCAGCATTTCGTGGACAAGCACCAAGTTTCCCTGATTGATAGGGTCACACTGGTGGAACCCATTCTCGACCGCTTTTTGGATGGGAATTTTATCAGTCGCGAGGCATACAAGAACATCGAAGTCTTGAAAACATCATGTGCCCAAATGCGAAAGCTTCTACATGACGTTGTTTTCCCAGGAGGCAAGGTGTTCAAAGACGAGCTCTGCAAGATTTTAGAGAACCAGCAGCCATACCTCATGAAGGAACTGAAAGAGAAATAAAGGGTGCCATCTATGGGTTAGGGCAGCCTTAAGTAGGCATGTGAGGCAGGCATTGTTATCTGTGTGCTGGGGCAGGACTGGGTGGCTGTCTCTTTCGCCACTGTAGTTTTTCACGATGATCAGATCTGAGCGCTCTGGGTAGATTTGCTGATCTCAAAGTAATCATCAAGGAAGTGCTGACTTCTGAGAGCGCCCAGATTTGATCAGTGTGAATGTGTCTCCATTCAGCAGATGCTCGTGCCCAGAGCAACTTGACAGTTTACAAATTTTACACTATCCATATATACAGCTTTATATTTATCAAAGAAAGGTAGATGAAGAACCACAACAATGACTTAGCTGGGAACTGAACCTGTAACTTGTTCATTACAACACCTAATCATTGTGCCATAACGCGGACCCTAAGGGGTATAACAACAGTGCCTTAGCTTGAAATTGAACCAGTACTCCACTCCGCCCCTCTTGGCCAAAGACTGACTGTCTCTCGATTGTCAAGTGCCTTCTTGGCATGCCTACTTAGCTGATGCCTAATCCGGTCGTGCTGTGGAGAGCGAAGATAAAACTGAAGCTAAATCCTCCCTACAGCTTCAGTGTAGAGCTGGGCTGGGCAGTGAAATGTGACTCTTTATCAGATTTCATTGTTAGAATATCATGATCATATTTAGATTTTTTTTTGTGATATCCACTTTGCTGCTTAATGTCATTTTAACAAACAGAACTTTTACCTTTATCTTCCTCTCAAGATGCGTTCTAAAGCAATTTCAGGTTAATTTACATTTCAGGGTATATAGACTCATAGAGTCATCAATATGCAACTATGAAAAACATCCATAATTACTATTCAGAATAGTTGGAAATTTTTTTGCATGCTGAGACAGAAATCATGAAATATTTTTACATTGGGAAAGCCTCAACTATTTACTCTCTTCTTAAAAGCTATCGCTCCTTTTTCTTTATGATAATCTATGCACTTAGTATATGCATTAACTCATATTTACGTGTGTAAATATATATGTTCATATATTTTATCACTACCTCAGTTGACAGGTTAGTATGCCAGTTTACAGCGTTTGACATTCACTCTTAATGGACCAGGTTCCTGGTGACAGCTGGAAAGTCTGAAATGGTTAGTACAGCAAACGTTTCACCAGGACAGAGTGACTGCCAGGTACTGGGTCCTGATTCACATCCATCTACAGCAGGGAAAGTTAGAGTATTCCAGACTCTAGGAGAATTTTAATTTTTTATGCCTCATCATTTTTGGGTGTTGTTGGTTTTTGTTTTTTTTAATCTGGGAATGTATTGCTGTTTTTTATTGTAAAAAAGGGAGTGACACTTGATATAAAAATATGATGTTTTAAATGTATTTTAATCTTACACATTGATGCTGATTTTCTGTGTAGGCATTGCTAATGGGACATTTGGGCAATTCATTTTTGGAGAGGAGGTCGAACATTAGCGGGGCGACATCCTGTAACATCCTGACGGTGCTCTCGTATTATTTTAAACAGTTATGATTGGGGAAAATCACTTAATATGCAAGTAGGAAATCATTTTGAACTGAATTGAACTTTTAAAAAAATCCAGGAATTGTTCAGGGAAAATAGGTAAAACCTAAAAATGACAAGACTTATCATCAATAATTGACATGGAGACATATTAGACAGACAGAACACTGCCAAGAAATAACCGGCAAACAACAGTCATACTGTAGATACCCTTGGAATCTTACTTATGCGATCTCTTCCATAGAGAATACTCTCCACAGAGTCAGGGGCCAGCGCTGAAGTCATTCTGGAACATCTTTGCCAGCCTTATCACTGAGGGGAACACACCAGGTGCCTTACATTTTTTTAAAAAGGGATGTTTTTTCACTTTTTTTATGACTTATATCCTCTTCTGACTCTTTGTCATTTTAAATATTAATGTCTTTGCTTTGCATTGCTCCTATACAGCATGTTATATCTGCAATAGTGTAATAATGCCATAATTATGTATGTTTAACTTGTGTTAGTGAATGAAACAAAAGAAGCAAATACATTTATAACATTGTTATACTTACACCAAGGGCTAAGATGCTTGTCAAAAGCTTATAAAGAAAACACAGACTGTTTTTAAGATTCACACCCTGAGCCATGCAGAGGAGACTGGGTCCTGTCTCTTGTCCTCTGGTGTGAAAACTGTTTGCAGGTTTTTCACGCCAGCCTCTGCGGTTGATATGCTCGTTAGTTGCATGATTTGCTGAATTAGCCGTGGTGCCTTGCTCACCTTACAGTTCAGTCATTTAGTGAACACTTCTATCCAAAACAGCTTTCAGTTGATTAGACTAACAAGGGACCAACCACCCCCCCCGATTTTAATGTGGCTACACCGGGGCTTGAACCACCAACCTTAGCCACTAGACCCAGAGTGGTTACAATGTTATATATGTCATTTGTGTTGTCAAAATTTTATTTTATACAGTTACCCGCATAGGGCTGAACGGGCACCGGAATCACTTAAGGAAGCGTTAGCTGTGTGGAACGGAAATCTGCACGCACACTCCCTACGTTTCCTCCTTTTTCTCCAACAAAGAAGATTTTCCTGCCTTTTGTGTGGGTGTAGGTGCAGGGTCTGCTATGTGGTATATATTGTGGCAAAGGTTTTGTAAATGTGCTTCACAAATAAATTGAATTTGATTCACATGATGTCTGATTTTCTTTACTTTTTAAAAAAGCTCTTATCTCTATATATTTGGAGTATGTATAGTCAACTGCTAGTTAGCTTCTTAGATCTATATCCTGGATCACTTCTTGCACCTATATGATTGACAGCAAACTGCAAGGATGTCTTGCAGTTTGCTGTCAAAAGCAAATACATAAGCAGGATATGGACTTCTCAACATTGTTTTGAGATTGCTTATCCTCTACGGCCATCTAGTGTTCGGTTGTGGTAACGATTAAAGTAATCAGTAAGTGCTTTTGGGACATGCGACGTTTGAGACAAAGTGACAGTCAAATCGATTTTCAGGCAACATTACATGCGCTTGGGACATTGTGTCACATCGTAAACTGTCATTGTAAACTATTCATTCCGTGCATATTGACCCGAATGATTGCACGTGGACAAAGACCAAAAACAATTCGCGGCTCGCACCTGAGGCGTGCCTGCGCCTGCCATGGGCAGAGCGCGCTCCTGTCTCAGCTGTTGAGATGTATCCCATGCATCAGGGAGCGAATATTTGTATTGAGAGTCATTGCTAAGGGTGAAAGGGAACAATATGCGCTTAAAGGTCAGAAACTCACTTTTTCCAGGAAATGCGTTTTTGCGCAAGACACATAACAGCCTACCAAAACCTTTCCCGCCTGAAAGTCACTCCTCTCCTTCCTACTTCCTTCTCCTCATATTCGCATACTTATAAACAAAGAACCTCCATGTTTTACCGTCTTTGAACTGTAGCCTACAGTAGGTACCATCATGGGAAAAACAGTTAGTGACCTCATCATTCAGGCACTGGAGAATCTCTCTAGCAATGAATTAGACAGATTTAAACGTAAACTGAGTGAACTGAAAGAAATCGGATATGGTCGAACTGAAAAAGAGACTATTGCGGGTATTGCGGAGCTCATAATTGGTAAATTCACGAAGAGCAAAGCTATCGCCTGCACTGCCGACGTGTTACGGGCGATTGAACAAGAGGATAAAGCGAAAGACTTAGAAGACAAAGCTACAATTACTTGTAAGTAATGACATTAGGCAAAAATACAACAACGTAGGGTGCCCCGCATTGTAGAAGTGATTGTTGAAAACGCAGTTAAACTTTTCTTTGAGTTAAACATCATCCAGATTCCCTTGAAACATCATCCTAAAACTGCTCATCCTTAATGGACCATATTTTCATGCGCAAAGATGTCTTTCATCGGTTTTATGTCACATGTTATATGCTGAATGTGAACAAGTGTGTTGTACAAATGGAAATTCAGAAACCAATAATGATCTGATGATGGCTAATATTTCAAAGTAAGACACCAACAGGCTGTAGTTTATTCCAGTATATACATTAATTTACAGCAAAAAAGTTAATGTTTTCTATATTCACATGTATCATTAATACATGACACCATCATTGTGATTTAGATTATAAACATTTTGACTTCCAAGCATGACTTTGTAATGTAATACATATAATAATACACATAATAATGGACATGGAGCAGTGGTAACTAACAATTGCAGAGTAGGGATGACAGGAACAATGAGTTTTATTGAAATTGTCCAGAAAACAAGTCTCATGGTAGGTGGACAGTTGGGGTCAGAACTGGGAGATTAATACACAAACATTCCGATATGGCAGGCAAACAGTAATCTAGAAACAGGCAGGAATTCAGCAACAAAACGGCCTCCAAGACAAACAATCCAAATCAGCAGGCAAAAAGTCGTAGTAAAAGGCAAGCAAGGGTTCGGTAACACAAAAATACAAGGGCAGGATTTCAGGCAGGTATGAGTAAGAACAAAACAGAAACAAACTGGCAGCAAACAAAGGAACAGGCAGGATTTAAATACACAGTGAGGAAATGCAGAGCAGGTGAGCAGGCAGGCAGGTGAAACTGAGCAGGTGATATGCAGTGGCAGGTAATCAGGAAGGCAGGGCAGGAACATGAGGACTCTGAAAACAACATGGCAGATACATGACAGAAAAACAAAAACCAAACACAGTGAGCCGTAGTGGTCATCGTTTTTGGGAGCCAAAGTAATATAAATTGAAATTACACAAGTTCAAAATAGATTTTACCTACTCGGGTGTGTGCATTAGCTTTTAACACTAAGCCAACAACGATTGTAGAAAAGGTTCTTTCAGTTTCTTTAAGTTTTGCTGGCATTTATACCAAGTTTAAGACCATTAATCATCAGCAGGAAGCACCCAAAGATGCAAACAATGGCCTGTTCTGTTTCAGTTCGCGGAGTGTTGGACACAACGGGAGCGAGTGGGGGCGCGAGAGGAGCCGCTAACGCGGTTGAGATGGAGGACACCAGAGATAGTGCCTTATCCTCCACCTACGAGCCAGATGAAGGTCAGTATGAAACTTCCACACCTGAGTGCGAAAACCCACCTAAAACTCTTACAGTCACAGGTCAACCTTTTAACGAAGACTGGCCAGAATTATCAAAGCCTCGATAAACTGTTAAACTTTTTGCACGTGTAATTTCAGCGACATGTTTTGTGATTAGAGCGAACAAACGACCTTCAACCAAACAAATGCTTTCTCACATTTTTTTGCACCTGCAAAACTGTTTTGCTCATACTAGATGCTTCAGTAAACCAGGCCCTAAACCTCTGAAAGGGCATACAATGTGCAATTTCACCAGAGCAGGGTGTCTTTTGTGAGGCTTTGGCGATTCTGTTTTACAATAAAAAAGACACATTCCAAATGGCATGCTCACTTGTCTCTGATAAAATAGAAATTACTCAAGGAAACATGTTTGAAAGTTTGTTCTGATTGACTTGCATACACCCCTTAAAGAGACTTAGCATGTTTGATTGACTCCTGGCCAGAATATTTATTCTCACGCCACATTGGCCGACACACAGCATTGTATGGAATCCTGTGTCAGTACTGTTCTGCACTCTCTCATCGAACACTTAGGCACCTACTCAAAGAGCATCCACAGTTCATTGTGTATTTAAACGTAACAATTACAGTGAAGGCTCAACAGCGAACCTGCTGTTCCAAATTCAGCCCACTTAAGCTATGAATCTTAAGGTTTCTATACAACATAAACGGCTAACTTATACAATACCTGTGTATGTCTCTCCACAGACTATTTTATGGAGGCGTCCTCAGTTGGAATGGATGAGCCGAATCCTGACTTGAAATGAACTCTGACACATTTATGAGAGCTGAACAATTTGGGGTTTGATATCCTGGTATAGATTTACTTAATTCTCTCTCATTTTGTATCTGTGTTCAAACTTTATGACTGTATATGAATGTTTTTTTTCTTTGTCTGTGCATATATTTTATCACTGCCTCAGCTGACAGGTTAGTATGCCAGTTTACAGTGCTTGACATTCACTCTGAATGGACCAGGTCTGGTGACTGCAGGAAAGTCTGAAATAGTCAGTACAGCAGACGTTTCATCAGGACAGAGTCACTGCCAGGTACAGAGTCCTGATTCATGTCCATCTGCAGCAGGGAATCCACTTCTGTATTATGCACTGCGTTTGTTTCTCACTGAACAGATGCCAAATTAGGAATCAGTACCCCAGTGAGGGGTTATTTTTGGTATATCCATAGAGCTGTAGCCTTATATCTGGTCTCCTCAGTAGACGCGTCAATCACCCAAACCACCCAAGTCTGTTTGGTATTCAAGGCTCATCGTTTTTGGGTTTTATTTCTTTATTTTTTAAAACTTTACCATTACATTACATGACATTAGCAGAAGCACTTATCCAGAGTGACTTACACAACAAAGTCCAATTTATTCGGGACGAGGGTGTTAAAGTGCTTGGAGGGGGTAAAAGTCTCAAGTGCCAGAAGGGTTATTATGGAGTAAACCCTGTGGATGACCTGTTGAATAAACAAAAAACGAAAGCACCATTCGTAATATCAACAACAGTCCTAAGCCAACAAGATCAGGACGCTACCAGTGAAGCTATGGCTAAGTGGGGGAGCTAGAGAGGGAAGGAGAGCGGTGCGTCCTGAAGAGGTGAGTCTTCAGTCTGCGCTGTCAGAAAGCAGACAGACTATCTGCTGTTCTGACCTCTGGAGGAAGGTCATCCCACCAGCGGGGAGCCAGAACAGACGGCAAACATATCGTTTTTTATTATCAGTTTTAAAAAAGAAGTTGAAAATAGGATGAAAAACATGGCCTGGAAATACAATTTTGCAAAAAAGATGATAACACAGTTCATATTTCCTGGAGAATATTGTATCGTAGTTTTAAATATTGGCTTTGCTTTTTGATGTAGGCTGTTCGGTGGAACATTAATAACTCACTGTGTAACAACCTGTATCTCCTACGAAAGCACAGTTTACCAAAAAACAAAAAAAAAAGTTCATTTCAGACAAGCTGTAAATGTTTTTGATGTGTGAAAAACATAAATCAGTTTGAAGTGAATCGTACTTTTAAGGGAAAAAAATGGTATAACTGAAAATGATGAGCCGTATCAGCATTTTAACTCGTGCCTCAGGGAAACTTTTCATGCTGTTTTTGACAAAAAACAACACGCTCAGGAAGCAAGCAGGACTCATGGACTGCGTACTTCAGCTTCTCACAAAGTGCTACTTTCTGCCTCACTGAGGAGACCTGCAGCCTTTAAAGAAGAGATTTTTTATTTTTATTTTATCGTTGTTTTCCCCTCCCCTGTTGTATCTGCTGTAAAGCACACTGTGTTAAAGGTTTGGTGACATTTGCTCCACAGATCCACAGATTAGATTGATCTGGCAAATGGTTTTCTCTGTCTACCTATGTGCTGCTGGTTGTCTTTGTTATTGTTTTGCATTAGCTAGGAAACATTTTTTCTGTTAAAATGTACTGAAAAAAGGGATTTAATAAAAAATAAATAAGTATACATTGAAAATTTTCCTATATAAATTTTATTCTGAATTTTATAAACCCAACAGTTGTATAGGCAGAGCAAGTCACATAAAGACTTCATTTTACACACAATTTAAATTACAATAATACAGTACATCAGCCATTAGTCTGGAAAATGTGGAAACAAAGGGAAGCAAAAGTTGCTTTGCCCTTCTTTTTCAAATAAAACCTGTCCTGTCCTCTGAATTTCCTGTGTGTTAATTGATAATATTGCACTTTTAACAAAAAAGTGACATCTGTAAGAATAACCCCACGCTACTTAAGGCTCCTTGACATTATGCCGGTAGCCGGTCATTCTGGGGAGGCATCTTTTACCGCCCTCCTTGACTGAGATGGAGCGGGGGAGCTGCGGTTTCTTATTCAAGAGGAGCTCATCTCCGCCTTTGGGCAGGCACGGACGCGGGGGTGGCTCCGCTACCTTGGGCGCGAACTCGCACCTATAGGTGGTGGTTTTTTGGAAGGGACCCTGGCGCAGGGGCACTTGGTCGAGCTGAATGATCGGAAGACGCTTGTTGATGTCCCAGGCTTTGTACTCTTGAGAGTATTTGGTTACAAAGTCAATGCTACCCGGGATCTTGTAATCCTGAGGTTTAAGCAAGCGTGCCGGTCGGGTTGACCAAGCCCTGAAATTGTCCTGGTATTCCGTGAATCCGCCAAAGGGCACTTCGTCGCTTCCCAAAGTGATAGGATGCTGAAATAACTTGGCAACTTCCCCTTTCAAGCCCTTGTAAACATCAGCATAATTGGTTACTAGGTCGAGGTTCCCACTGAGACGGATGCAGTCCATGGGTTTCTGTCGGCGCACGGGTAGCAGAGGCCAAGGTTTGAAATTTCCTTGGTATTCACTGACGATCCTTTCCTTGGGAAGGGGTTGGTCTCTGTTGATCAACACGCTTCCCGGAATCTGATTGCTCCCGGAGACCCCGGGTTTGCGCAGGGCTTTCTGCTGGGTGGAGGCGATGGGTTTGCGGAATTTGGAGGGGCTTGGTTTCAGATTCCCGCCGATTCTCGAAGCCTTTTCTCTTTGGAGATTCCCAGCACGCACCACCTCTTCATGACAGAGGAAACATTCTTGTTTAATTTACAATTTACACAATGATCTCAATCGGGCTAAATCAGTCTTATTGATAACGCCACACCATGAGTGAATACAGTTTCGCAACAGCAAATAATTTATACCTGGATTACCAGACTTGACCATCATCTTCTTAGATAATGCGCTATACTCCACTGTTCTGTTCGTATCGGTTTTTATGCTGTCAGTCCCTCTACATTTGAATTACCGACTGTTATATATGAAATACAATACAAACTGTAAACACGGTGGGTACGGTCTGGTTTGTCCACAGTATTGATTAGTTACATTTCGAGATACAGCGTTCCGGTGGCATAAGCCAAAGTTCTAAATCAGAATGATGGAAGTGTGACGTAAAAATCGAGCACAA
Source organism: Albula glossodonta (assembly GCA_019788955.1). Taxonomy (NCBI): domain Eukaryota; kingdom Metazoa; phylum Chordata; class Actinopteri; order Albuliformes; family Albulidae; genus Albula; species Albula glossodonta. Next base: position 521,536 of record JAFBMS010000191.1, read on the forward strand.
TGGGTGTAACAGAGCCGTTTATGTAATAAGGATCTGTCTCATTCCTGTCAAAATAATCTTCTGCTTTGCCACAATGTTGATATAAGGTGAATCAGTACGTTTCCATTCCATGACGTAGCCAACGTGTTAGCCTTGAATCAGCCAACGTTCTGTCATTGTAAACTTCGCCTGGGGCCACTCCAGGTCAAATGTGTGACTTTTTTTCCTTTAACAATGGATAAAAGAGCACCACAAAACGGCTGGGAAATGTTTACAACTTCTCTGTTGGTTCAACCAGTTATCTAAGCTCATGTTTATCCAGGAGAGAATGGGTAGCCTAATTTGAGCCAGTTTTTACCAAAGGTGTGTTCACTGCTAGGAAAAGATAGGCAAAGCTATAACTAACACATCAACACTTTTCAGGATGTCATTTATCACAGTAAATAACTATAATGTAGCGGAACAAAACACATCTCAAAACATGACTTGTAAAAAATAATGGTCCCTTTGCTCAATTTGCCCCAGGGCAGGGATAAATTCATCCTTGGAGGAGGTTAAGTTGACCCAAATAGCTCCAGCTGATATTTCATGTGACAAAAATCCTACATAATCAATAAAAAACCTATTTCTGTATGAAAATGATGTCACCGCAATACAGTAATAGCCAGAGCTATTAGCACCATTGGTAAGGATAGGGTGTTAGGGTGAGCATCATAGAAAGGAAGGTTTATCTGTATTTCAGACCAATATGATTAATGGTCACATGAGAAGAATCATGAGAAGCAAAGTGTGAGCTACATGGTTTGCTAAATTGGCGGATTAGCAGCATATGATGATAGCTAGGTGTGTAAATATTATTAATACAGGATCAATTTAATCACCTCCTTCGAACCTGCATGATGAGTCAACGGGGCCACCTACTGACCTGTTCAAGGCCAACAGTGATATCTAAATTATCCACACGAGGGCGCTCAACCTATTTCAATGATGTTTTTGATTGTGGTCGGCATTATTTTCAAAAAACAGCTCTGGATCTAGTGGATGACGTGCAGGACAAAGTTATCCAAAAAAATTGGACGGTTTGTCCAATGCGTAAATGGCATTTACCTAGATTTTCTAAATCACACATTTTAGCGGTATTTCTCCATTTACAGGAAAGTTGCCAACTTTCTGAATTTACCTGAAACCCCAATCAAGGCAATACATAGCCCGTCTGTGAACTACTGTTGATTTAAACTCTACTGAAGAATGTGGAATCACCGACAAGTTATAGCCTATAGTTGGTAAAGTATGCCATACAAACTATAATGGAGCCTGATTTGCTTGCTACGGGATGATAGCATCGGTGCTGAACCTCTGTAAGGCAATATACAACCCTTATTGTGTTTTACACACCGCCTCTTAACACGTAGGTTGCTGTAACGTCGAGCTTCCCTTAAAATGCATTTTTACCGGATTTTAGGATGTTAAGACCATTGAATTGATACATATTTATTCATTTATGATGGGGCGTTTTTACACTAGGGTAGTGGTTTATTATGTACTTTAATTATGTCTGCGTCAGGTTTGAAATGATATTTAGGGTACTTTATGACAATGAAGATTTACTGAACTGAGTCAGAGGCTGCCTTCGATTGGCTGCAGCACAGTTCCTGGCAGATTTAAAAGGGGCACCGCACATCAGGATTTAACAACATCAGCTAGGCTATATTTAATGAAGTACCAGTTGCTTGATTAGAGTTATTGCTTTATGTCGCTAGGCTACTGGAATATCATCTGTACGATAAAGTCCATTATGGCATTTAAGAGTTTAAATCATAGGTAATAGTCAATGGACACTGACAACATTTTTTCGAATCAACATTAAGTTGACATTTTCAAATTCGCCAGAGTGATGTCGGTGCATGTAGGCAGTAGCAGTTGCCATTCCGAACCTCACCAAGGGTTTTCTCAGTACCAGTGCGTATAGTACACACGGCACAAGATGAATGGCCAGGACTCCTGTAAGCGCAGTTCACCTGTTGCATCTATATCTCGCATCCTCGCTCAAGGAGCCTGCTTGAAATACCCGGAAAACGTGTTTATCACACTCATCCGTTTACGCCAGTCATTGCACTTATGGGCGGTTCTAATTCCGCTTCTGGCAGCAGAGTCCGAAAGCTCAAGGGCTGTCTAAAGTAAAAAAGAAACAGAAACATGGCGACTGCTTCTAAATGCACCAAGAGGTAGCAGAATTGTGGAAAACCCAAGAAGGAAGCAAAGTTTTTTTTTTTTTTCTTAAGTGCATAGCCACATTGCCCTTTTGCAGTGACTGGGTCTTATTTAGATCTACGACATAGGCGAAACATTTCACGCAGGTGAAAGGACCAAGTTGCTTTCATGTCAACCTTATTTCCTTTACTGGCGTGAACCAGCTGGTAAGTGTTGCATCTAACTTATCTGAATTAACGACCAAATTAGGTTTCAGCCATTAACTTTTAACTAATTAGTGTGGTTGTTGACGGAAGTGAAAGGGGGGAAACTCATATACTCTGCAACTTTGCGTTTTGAGTCGGCAGCACTAGGGAAGCTAGAGACTGATGCGCGGGGTGGTCTTATCGAGTCTTTGTACTTTAACGCAGTAGAATGCAAGAGGCTCTGCGTGTTCTGTCGCAGGAGTAGTTGGGAGTGTAAACCTGCACCACACGACCCCTTACCCTGGGATTCGCACTGAGAAACTAACGCACTACATGTGCCTCAGTCGTTAAGCGGGATGGTCTTTTAACGGCGCAGGTGTTCTGGGTGTGTCATTTGCTGAAGCAAAGGCGCAAAGTTAATCGCATCAGTATGTAGATAGTGACACATGTTCAAACAGTGTAAATATTATTATAGCCCCAGTTTATCTCATTAGCTCAGTGCAGTTACTGACGGCACATCTGCCTAGGGAATCCTGCTCTGGGTGAACTGGAATTTAATGGATTTTGGTCACACTAGGATTGTCCACGTACGAGGAAATACGACGACACGGTTCCAGCTGCCTCTCTGCGCTTATAGGCTACTGCGGGCTCAATTCAGTTTCAACAGAGCAGCTACGATTACTTTGTACAGTAGAGGCTAGCTGCGGCTTTCATAGCCAACGTTATATTGCATATATGTCTGCACACAATGCTTCCTTTCTCGACGGGTATTTTTTTGCTTATTTTGTTACTAGGCTACGTGATACTCTACTTCTGTCACATGGCTTCTACAGGACAATTCACTGCTTCCCTGTGTTCTCGTATGATGTGGGATGTTATGAAACATCAACCTTTTTTCTAATCGACTGTTGCTTTCTTGAACATGAAAAGAGTGGGCGTATAATCATCATGGTGTTTGAACATGTTGCAGGAACAGATAACAAAAAGATGGACCTGCTAATACCATTCACTAAATTAAAGAGTTTTTGTGTTCACAACAGTACCTGAGGAATGTGCCCATTGTCATGCATGACAGACAGACTTAATCGAGTTATTTTTATCATTAGTGTTACCCTATTGTCGTTTTTAATGGTGTCTTGGTTACACTTTTATACAGTGTTTGTATTTGTGTTGATGTGTGCCCACATCTTGCCTATCTTGCAAACGCCCCATTGAAAAACAGATGATGGTCTCACTGGGCCCCTTTATGGATAAATAAAGGAAGCATAAATGTAATAAACTACACAGCTGCCCATACAGTTTAAAAGTGAGTGTTTTAGTGTGAGTATTTGCTTTAAAAAAGCATCAGTCAGGATGCAACCTTATTCTGCTGTTGATCATGCCTCAGATTCTATATACACCCCTGATGCTCGGCGCATGCGTTGTGTTATCTCTGTCCTCCGTTTGCTTCTAACCTGCAGGGGTTTTTGGACTTTAAGAAAATGTTCCTTCCCTGTGTTTATCCTGGGGGGGGGGGGGGGGGCACTGACAGGTTGTTCTTGGATACCGATTTCTCTGAAGGGTTCGTTGTAGAACCCTGCTGAGATATCCGATGTTAAGAAGAACCATTTGAGTGTTCCTCTAAGGGCGGAGATTGAGAACCCGTAAGGGTGCCACATAGAACCTTTTTTTTCTAAGAGGGTTCCTCATGCTACCTTAAGGGCACTGAATGTAAGTTACCACCAGTGCATATCCTATCCTGTCATCAGTACTTATAACACACATCAGGCTGTAATATTTCAGCCTCCACAGTGGGGCGTCTGGTCTTGCCGTGTTATTAGTATGGAGTGGAGTATCTGTTTTGTCTATAGAATCTGCATAACCGCAGGCTGAGGCACACTGAGCAGCAGAGTGGGTAGAGACCATTCTGTGGGGATAATTTTCTGCATCAGCATTACCAGAAACCACCAGCACCCAACATCCATGAAAAGAGGATGAATTAAACAACGGGCAAAGCCAGGTGGCTGAGGAGTAAGGCCCTTGTTAGTGCTGATGATGGTGATTTATTTGATGATCAAAATATGCATAATCCTGCACTACAGCAGCCATCGCATGCGTTTAAAATCATGGAGGATTTAAACAATGTAAAGCCTATGAGACTTATTTCCATAGTGGTCCCCATGTTTGCAGTGCAGCTGTGTGTGGTGACTTCAGGTAGCGTTGAGAGCTGGTCACTTCTCAACTCCGCTAATGTCGAGAGCCCTGATTGGCCATGCACTGCCGTTTACCCCCCTACTCATCTAGTGTCCAGAGCCATGATAGGCTGGACACTGCATTTCCTTCTCGAGCCCTTAGTTGACTCTTAATTCCCGGGGCTGTGATGCGCTCTGCCAATGGGTTACCCTGTCCCCGTGCAGTGGTTAATTTTTAATTCAAGCATGTGGGGCTGGTTTGCAGGGCGCTTGTGTTTCCAGAATGTGTGAGCGCAGCAGAACCTGAGCTGTCCTTGCCAGTCTAGCAGGCCAGGGCTCACCTGTTGCCAGGTAAACAGGACAACTCTGTCCTTGATGATTGTTGTACTGGATGACATCAGAGTCTGATATATATATATTTTTCTCTAATGTTGGTTGGTTTTTACGACCCTGAAGAAGTCGGTCAGTCCTGTGACCTGATCGCAGGTGGAGAGAGAGTATACAGTAACACCGGCCTTAGGGGTGGGTGCTTCAGCCAATGGCCAGGTCAGGCCCATGTCATGTGATGGGGGAAATAAGGAAGTGCAGAAGCAAAGGGGTGTTATGTGTCTGCAGCAGAGCTCAGGTAGAGTCATCGCCAGCCAGGACCACGTGGGGCATTGTGGGTAGAAGAAGTAACAGCCGTGCTTGTGAGAGAGAAACAAAAAGCTGCCGCTGAAAAGCAGGTAGGGAAAATCAACACGGCCCACTGGAATCTTAAATGTTAAATTAACTCGGGTAGAGTACATTTCACTCTGACCAAGTGCATATTCTCACTGCTGAGCTCAGGGATGGATATATACATAAATGTATTCAAATATATATTTTTAAAACTATTGCTAACTATTATTATTACTATTATGATTGGATTTCATGAGTGGCCAGTGCTCCTCACTGTTTGTTGGTTTTGGGTATTCCTTTGCACCACTTGGACAACATCTTGTCTTCTGCCATTTTAATTGCAGTTTAAATAGACATACCCATTCAGAAAGTGTTTTGTAAGGAAATACATTTGGCTTTTTTTGGCATATCCCTGGCTAAAATGAAAGCAGTGGGGGCATAATTTACTTGGCAGGTGGGACTGGTTTGTGAATCGTAAGGAAAAGATGTGAGAAACCCATTTTATTGAAGTTCCATCTGCAGTTTCAAGAATTTTTAATTAAAATACTATCCATATTTGCTTCACTGTTGGGGTTAAATTACCAGTGAACATTTCCTTGTAACCTCCACAAAGTTCTTTAGGGACCCAATAGTACCAACAGGCCTTAGTTTTATGATGTTTATGGTTTAGCGATTTAGTTTGTAAGAGTTTGATGCACTGTTTTTAAATTGTGTTTTTTTGTTGTTGTTGTTGTTGTAAATAGTACAGTAATAACCCAATAAACTGTCAGAAATGCACGAACACAGGTGCAAGACGTCAGGTGCATTCATGGGCTTAATGTCTCTGCAGCTTGCATTAGCATTTTCATTGCTAATGGCCAGTCTGTACTTCAGACTAATCACAATTGCATCTAAACGGGACTCCAGTCTGGAATGGCTGGATGATCTGTGATGGTCCTTCTGCAGTGATTGAGGAAGTAAGCATTCTTTTGTGGACCAATCAGATCCACCCTCAGATATCCCAAGGCACCAATAAGCTTGCAGGCAGCCTCTGTTAAATCAGTGTGTCATTTCAGGAAGCTCAGGCTTAGTCACAGATATAGCATAAGCAAAGCTGTTATTGCTGCTGCTCATGTGCCCCCCCCCCCCCCCAACTTTTCTTCTTACGTTTAGTGTACTGAAATGAGCGGTCTTCTGCGACACTCATAACTTGGTATTGTTTCTGCTACTCACCTAAAACATTCTGGTAATTCTGCAAGTTCACACCGATCGGCCCATTGTTTCTGTGGTCCAGCCCATTGTTTCAAGGCACAAAATGAAGGCCTTGTGGTGAAGCAAAAATGTAAAGGTGATTGGCTACTGAATTTTGTTGACATGCAGGCCAAACAGACTTTTCCCTCAAATAACTTTCTACAAAAACCTCAGGGACCACAAAAAGATGGATAGATTTCAAATGGTTTTCTTTGTGCTGTGCTGTTAACTACGGTGGTTCTTTTTGAAAAGTGTATTCTGAACCTGTTTGCTTTTCGTGGAGGGGCATGCCGTCAGTGTTGTGGGTGCTTGTTCCTTAGTATTCCAGCCATTTTCCCCAAGCTTGCACCTTTTACTTGCAATGCTGCAGGCTTCAGTCATTTGCAAAGAATTGAAAAGTGGTTTAGTCCTTTGAGTGGCTTTTAGTGGAGTGCCACATACCACTCTGAACGGGAGCAGAATTTCAATTGTGAACATTCCAACTGAGCTAACTGAACAATCCGCATCATTTTAACGCTGAACGGTTGGTGTCCGCAGGACGTCCTCTGCCCCAACCGACAATCGCCCCTACCCAGATCCACCAGGCAGCATCTCACCGATACTTTTATTTAAAATGAGCCGGAACTAAACAAACGTTCTGCTGTTCGATGCCGCCGTATATTTAGTTTGTGAAGGGGTTAAAGACAGTGATTGTGAGGCGGGGAATGAACCGCCCTGCAGCGACTGGCAGGAGTTTTGTGCGCATCGGCGTGCTGTTTTCTCACTGAGAGCTGAGTGGAAGCTCAGACTGGGCCGTAACGGAGAGTGCCAAACAGCAGAGGACAACACAGAATCTGACAGAAGGCAGCCCATTTGGGAATGCTGCTCATATCTTATTCCCAGGTGAAAGAGGGTGCAGAATGTCCCGTCTGAAAAGACCCCACGAGATTTCAGAACAAAAGGGTTGAGGAATTATTTTATAATATTTTATTATATTATTTTAATATGCCATTTAACAGAGTCCCACATGTCATAGACATTTTAATGTCGCCTTCAAAAAGTGTTGACTTGTGTAAATTGTGTTCATGATTTTAGCCTACAGGTAGTGGTGACCGGTTCTGTTTTTGGGTCACAGTGGTGCTAATTGTAAGAGAAATTTTGCGGTTTTCCCATGTAACACGATATGAAAACAGTGTGCTCGCTTCCTTTCTCCCAGCAAAATGAACTGAGCATAGTAGTCCAACAGGTTATTCCTAGTGTTGCCAATTCGGCAGCTTTGTCGGTAGAGACTTCTGTAGCCCTCTTTGAAACTGTAAACTGAGAAATCCCTGTACTTTTTTTGGATGGCCTAGGAAAATGTTAATGTTTAGGCTTAAATCCAGTGTATTTGCCGCCATCGAAAATTTGAGCAGCTCATCAGTCAGTGAGCACAGAGGAGTGATGAGAGTGATAGGAGGGAAGGCTGGTAAAAACATAATTCGCATGAAAACTAATGTATGACGTATTCTGGTGACTTTCTTTGGAAGACGGTTACTAACACTTAACTCTGGAAAAATGAGCAGAGTGCAGTCAGTAGTCTGACAGGTTGTTCCATAGAGGAACTGTGTTGGAGGCCTGAGGGTGTTTATACTGTATTTTCATGGCGGTGCTTTGGCCCTTAAATGTTGCGTCTGACTGCACTCCTGCTTTGCAGGGTTGCATGAGGTCGCACTGGTAGTGCCATGCTGATGGGAAGGTTGTGCTAATGCCAGCTTAGGTTGGGCCACCGGCAGTGTTAGCATCTGTGTGTTTCAGGTTTGTTTTGTCTACACCAGCTGCCCTCTGGATGTTTGCTAATGGTGACACTTTGGGCCTCAAAGGAGCCAAATATAGAACTATTATGAAAGGGTGTGGGTGTATATATTTGTGTGTGTGTGTGTGTGTGTGCGCGAGTGTGCGAGTGTGAATGTTTGGGTGTGGGTGTGTTAGCGAGAATGTAAATGTGCATGTGCATGTGATTTTGCATGCTCATGTGTGCCTGTGTGCATGCGTGTGTGTGTGTGTGTACGTGTGTTTGAGCATCAGTGTGTGTGTTATGTGTGAATGGTCGTGTGAGAGTGTGTTTGCATGTTTGTGTGTTTGTGCATATATGTGTGCGTGAGTTTGTGAACAGGAGACAGACCCTGGGTCAGTGTCCTCTACAGGAAAACCCTTACAGGATGCTGAAAGGTGGCAGAGAGCTGTATTAGATCAGACACGCCTCTGAATGAGAGGTGCTACAAAGCAGAGCACGAACAGTGATGATGTGGATTTAGCCTGTATTAGATCAGACACGCCTCTGAATGAGAGGTGCTACAAAGCAGAGCACGAACAGTGATGATGTGGATTTAGCCTGTAAAGGTAAAGCACCAGCTTCAGCCACAGAGGATAAATGATTGGGTTTGTCACCAGTGATCTGTTTTTTTTCCTCTTTCTCTTTCATCTAGCTTTCTCTTTCTCATTCATCTGTGTCCCTTGTCTCTCTCTCTAGTTGTCTCTTAGTCTCTCTGATTATTTCTAGGTTTCATTGACTCCAATTTATTTTCTCCCTCCCTCTTTCCTTCTCTTTCTCTAGCCGTAATTGTCTCTATTTTTGTATCTTTCTTCATCTTTCTCTTGTCTTCTGTCTTCCCATCTAGCATATTTGGCTCTCATTGGCTCTCTGCCCCCCCCCCTTCAAATCAGTCATGCTTGACTGGCAGAACAACCTGCCACAGTAGGCACTAGCAAAACAAAAAGCACAAAACATGCAAAGCCTTTCACAAAAAGTGACTATAAACATATTGATCTCTCTCTCCCTCCCTTTTGTCAGTTACTTCAGTGCTGCTGTCAGCCCTGTCTATGTTGCAGACAGAAACAAAAGCCCACTCTGCGAAGCTAATGGCAGACTGTCACCACACCAACTCGCTAATAAAGTAAACCTGATGGGCGAATATGCAAATAACAGTGCAAACTGAGCATGGCTGCTGCCTTTTTTTTAGCGTGTCAGTATTCCTTTCAGTTCCGAGCTCATTTTTTTTGAAAGGCAGATTGATTACGCTTCCTGCTGTGTGAAAGAGAGCAAACGCTGATGCAACCTGGGAAGGAAGTCCCATCATGCCCCGGGAGAATTTACCAGGAGGCCTTAAGCGGCTTCCTGCTGTAGCCATACCAGAAGGAGCCACAGCAGGCTCTTAGCTTCTAAAATGAGCCAGGTGGCCTACCTCAAAGACACAATTAAACACACAGCCATATTAGCGAATAATGTATACATAGTCATGTGACACAGTCTCCTCACAGCGTTCCGTGGTGGTGGGTTAATTAAAGCTGCTTCCTGAGCTTGGACAATTTTCTTCCTAATAGATTTATGAGACAGTTATGTGCGCGCGCTTGTGTGTATATGTCAGTTGACAAAAATTGTGCAAGACTACTGAATTAATTGCATAACTTAAAAAAATCAGCAATAACAATTTATTTAGTTAGATGACAAGACTTTTACAAAGACTAATTTACAAAGCAAAAAAGAAATATTTATGATATCCAGTACCCACAGAAGGTGTCTTTTCCTTGGGTCATTACAGGCAGTCCAAATAGATTCCACTAGGGTACTCCCCTTTAATGGGGTGGTACAGTCCAGCTATTATGACATCACCTCCATCGTCCCCCTGCGGCTGCACCTCTCTGTGACCCTGGCGGTGAGGACTTGCTGTGGGTTAGACACCCAACGCTGAATAGGCTAGCAGAGTTTAGCGGCCCTTTGTTTGTGTGTGTGCTCCCGGGATGAGATCATTAGCTTCCGGGGGGCTAATGAGCGGATCGGCAGGGTACTTTAAAAAAAAAAAGCGGTACACAGAGAAGCCCTCTGACCTCTGAGTGTTTGTTACTCAGCTGGGGGTGTTATCCAAAATAGGTCTATTTGGGGAATGGTGATTGGGTAGCACCAGTGCAGTTTCCACAGTGATGGCATAGCTCCCAGGTATCCCTGAGTCAGTGGGACCTTTAGAACTCTGAGAGGAGGAATGGAAGGGCTGTGCACAGTGTTCCGGAACCCCGTTAGATCCCTCCACCTTAGCCCTTAGCCTACTAGTCATCCATTTCTTGAGTAATTATTATATGTTATGTAATCAGAAAATCTAATATATTTCCAGTAAATTCAGACAGACTGTGTTTTCATTTGTTTCAAATGTTACATTCCATATTTCACAGACTGACCGTCATGCGGTCAGTCTGTGAAATAAAAAATAAAACAGCTGATGTTGCCAAAGGCAGCTTGTCAGGACAAACTACAGCATGTTTTTTTTCTTCGGTAATCTTGCTCAATCTTGATCGGATGTGGGACCTCTGGCACGCTGACTCATCTTTCTGGTGAAAATGATCTCCGCTTCCAAAGGGGGAAGGCCTTGCCATTCCAGGCAGGCAACGTTTGGTTTTGATTGCCTGAGTAAACTGAAAAGAGGAAGGGAATTGAAAGGAAGATGAGACAGTGCACAGTGACAGGACACAATAAGGCAGGGGGACCACTCAGGTGAAGCTGATGGCCCAGACACTGTGATATTGAAGGAAAAAAAGTGGCAGACTTGCCTGGGTACAGCCAGTGACTACAGCTGTTTGCTAAGATTTTTGTTCCATTGATTGTGGCTCATGATAGGTTGAGTTCTCGTTTTGAAGGTTCTACATATTGTTGATACTGTGTGTTGATACAGGGTTTTGTTGATTTTATTGCTGAGCTTTTGACAACAACAACAACAAACTCCAAACATGAAGCTCTGCCCTGTGCTATGTGTCCTTTAGCTTCCTCCAGTTCGCCTTGGTCACCTGGCAATTTCTGAAAAGTGACACAGCATTGTCCTTGCTGCTTTTAGGGAGGTTATAAAGATAAAATCTTAGCGCTGTGTTGGGCTCACTTTGTTATCGGCGCACTTCGAAGGTGGCAGTTAGTTGCTATGGTTACATAACTTGCATGCTGAGCATGCTGGTTTTTGAACTACAGACAGGGCGCCATAGCGGTATCTTTTTGAAAGCTCTGTCTTAAAACATACTGCCCCGGTGGATGTTAGCAAAAGGTAGCCGAATGTAAGCCATGCAAATCGCCATGGCTAAGATAGACTGGACTCCAGATGCTCAGTAAATTAGTCAACTACAAGCTAGAGCATCTAACTGTACCTTATCAGCGTTTAACTTTGCTGACCATGTGCGCACAGCAAAGACTAAGTACGCTTCATAGTTTAAACAGACGCTACGCTCAATGCCTGTTGTAAATTACACCTGGGTGATTTTACCAACACGTGACGTGTTTATCGCTCTACAGTTTCCGCTGTTTAAAGAGGGACTCGCTGACAGACCATGCGCGACATGTGTGCCTGGTAATAATTTTGTTTCTGTTAGTGCTATACCCTATATATAAAAAAAAAATCTGAAAATGAATAGACAGTCCAGGTCATGCAACAGATGTCATGTTTGTTATTTTTAAAAAAGTTTATATGCTATTTGTGGTTTTGCCTGGGGTGACTTGGGGTTAAAAAAATCTACATAAAATGCAGAGTCAATTTGAGACCAACATGTATGATATTTTCTTTTTTTTCATTCCAGACACATGAAAAATTGGAATAGATTCAAAAGCTTATTTTAAAGTTTTTCAATATAGACATGTAAGTTTTTTTTTATTATTATTTAAATGAAAACAAGGCGAAGCCGAAATGACACTGTCAGTCCAGTTTATTTGACCGCTGAGATGTAACCATGGTGACAGCCATAAACATGGCGTTGGCGGAAACCACAGTGGCTGCGGAGTGACGCTAAGCTAACCGTAGTGGTGCTGAGAAACTCTTCTGTTAGCACAGGCTAAAGGCTGGGAAGGGCTTTTTCAGCTGCACTCAATGAAGTACAGTATACTGTAGACATAACTGCCTCCCACATCAGTCTTGCTTTTTGTACTTGGTGAAAACTCGGGGAACAGGAGAGACTGTCGATGTTTCTGTATGTGTGCGTGTGTATGTCTGCTTGCGCATCTGTGTGCGTGTGTGCATGTGCACGTGAACTTGTACATGCATATCTGTGTCCGAGTGTGCATGCATGCATTGATGCTCCACAGTGTCTCAGTAACCCCAGTGTGGTGTATGGAGAGGAGCATTCTGGGAAGGAAAATTATAATGGCCTCACTCTCACTGTTCCATCGCAGTAACCCTCCCCCCAAAAAGGAAAAACTTCAAAGGGAAGGAGGAAAACAAAATCCACCAGTGTTAAGGGGAGATTTAATGTCTTTCTTCTTATGCCGAAGGACCAAAGAACATTCCAGATTAGGTACTTTCTTTTGACAAACTTAACAACAAGGAGGGTGCTGTTTTCTTTCTTTCTTTTTTTTAATTAATTAATTTTTTAAAAAAGTGTGGGTATTCGCTACAGTACTGTGGCAAGATCTCAGGATTGAAGACTTCTACAGGGTGGTGCATAACTCCTTGTAGTGTCATTGCATGGGAAAGAGGGAATTTCAGTTGACAGGACTTTTGTGTCTCATTGCTCGCCAGTGACCCCTGATGGTCAAGTGGGTGCCTACAGTCTTTCTGCACAATGCTACACATCACATGTGCCATTCAGACTCACACGTTTCTTAGGACAGATGTGCTCGTCTCCATATTCAAATGGATACAGGGGATGCGGTTTTGGGTATGATCGTAGGGATATTGAACTCATTGGACTCTTGGGCATGGATGGTAGTAATTTCTGCTTTGCAGAAAGAAGGAAAACGGGTGAACTGCAATAAAAAATGAGGTGGTAGGAAGTTTAAAAACAGTGAGTGAGATTATGGCCTTGTGTAGGACTGCAGACGCTCTGATGCCCTGGTCCAGGTTGAGCTTCTGAGTCTGGGGCAGGATATCCGTGTACAAGCTGGCTGTCTGGAGGTCCTGCCTAACGTGTTTACTTTGGCCCGGTCTGGACGGCTGAGCCTCCAATCACAGTGGCTTTTAAATGAAAACAAATGCTCACTCTTTAGGAAATAGCTTTTATTTATGCATCACACATTTACAAAGAAGGGCAACTAAATGGGTTTCTGGTATGAAACTAAAAAGCTAAGAGAAATGACTCATGACACTTCACCTATTCTGATTTAACAAAAGAAGGCTTTTGGAGGATTTGCTTGAGGTGTATACGTTTATAAAAGGATTTAACAAGTTGAGCTACAGAAGCTGCAGTGTTTAACTCCAGTCCTGGAGGGGGCAGTGTCTGCAGGTTTAACTCCAGTCCTGGAGGGCCGCAGTGTCTGCAGGTTTAACTCCAGTCCAGGAGGGCTGCAGTGTCTGCAGGTTTAACTCCAGTCCTGGAGGGCCGCAGTGTCTGCAGGTTTAACTCCAGTCCTGGAGGGCCGCAGTGTCTGCAGGTTTAACTCCAGTCCAGGAGGGCTGCAGTGTCTGCAGGTTTAACTCCGGTCCTGGAGGGCCGCAGTGTCTGCAGGTTTAACTCCAGTCCTGTAGGGGGCACTGTCTGCATGTTTAACTCCAGTCCTGGATTTGTGTATGCTCATGAAAGAAGTTGAAAGTAATTGAAAAATAAAATGCGTTGCCAGTCAATTTAACTGAAGTCTCCTGTTACACAACATGACCACATCATTTTTTTTGTACGTGACCCATTCAAAATCCACATTGTGTTTTGTGTTGAAATGAAGCTGTTTCCCTACCCGTGGAGTACAGGTGGTTCTGGTGCATCAGTGTGGAGCTGACTGGAACTTTGCAGAAAAAGGTTTCCTTGGCAACGCTGCAGCTAAGAGCCCCCTGGTTCCTCCCTTCCCCATCCACCCACACTCTCATGGACATGCGCAGTGATACGCAGCTGTGCTGGGGTGTGGGTGTCGCAGCTGTCTTATGTTGAAGGTCTTGTGTTGCCCTCTTTCACAGTCGCTGCCCACCTGTTCTGCTCTCACAGTAAATGTTTTCTGCCTGATAGTTCTCTCTTTTTGAAATTTGAAAATGGAATTTTGTACATTTTTGCCCTCTCTTATTATTGTATGTGTGTGTGTGTGTGTGTGGGTGGGTGGGTGTTTGTGTTTCAAATTGTGTGTGGGTATGTTTATTTGGAAACAGGGAAAGCATTGAATTTGTACGAGTGAAAAGCAGCAGGGCTTGGCCCCCGTTAGCTTGGTGTGGTCACTCGCACTTTTTCCACAGGACACATGATTAATGACCCAATGGTGAGTCAGTGTGTCTGGCCCATCGTACTCCACTGTAAGCAGGACACTTCTAATAAGCCAGTTGCCCTAGCCAACCAGATTCACCCACAGAACCTTGAAGGCACTAATAAGCATGCAGGCAGCCAATAGCAAAAAATCAATGCATGTTTCCCAGATGCTCTAGCAGAGACTGAGTGTTGGAGTTGAGAATTCTCTGCATTCCTCTATAGCTGTGGTCCAAGAACTCTTCACTGACTGCAGTGAAATGGCTGACTGGCTAAACCAGGAAGAGCTTACGGTTGATGGGGTCAGGCAGGGCCAGTGACAGCAGGAACCATGGTGACTCGGAAAACAGATGTTTTCGAAAGGGCTCTATCCGGGCAATATGTAAAACACGGACAAGACTCCTGTGCAGGGAGAGATACCAAGTAAATAGTACCACCAAGTGTGTGTGTATGTGTGTAGGAGCGCTTTTGCAAAAACTTTGGAAGAAGACTGCCATAGTAGTCAACATTGCAATAATTTCAGTGACTGAGCCAGCGTTGGGAGCATAGTAGTCAACATTGCAATAATTTCAGTGACTGTTAGGAGCATTTATCTTTTTCAGCCAGTGTTGGAAGCATTTATCTTTGACTTCGCACCTATGTGAAATCCAAGGCATTTGACTCCATAATGGTGAACGTAAAAACCAGAAGGGTGGGTAACGTTAGGAACCATAGGAACCAATCACCGACCAAAACATTGCCTAGGCGACCTGAAGTTTACCATTGCCAAAGTACCATGCCCACTGATAGAACTGCAGTGCCCTCCCTTTGGATTTGAACATGCAACTCTTAACCACTATGCTACACTGCCACTCTGTAAACAGTGTCCTTCCCCTTCCACTGCCCCCCTCCAGGTGAGCCCTGCCGTGATGTTGGAGGACAAGGGCCCCCGAGTGACGGACTACTTCGTGGTGGCGGGGCTGACAGAAGGCTCCGTCCCTCTGGAGCAGGACCTGTCAGAGGCCAAGGCCTCGGGCCCCAAAGCGCCCATCACTGACCTGGCCGTCATCATCCGCTCCTCCGGGGAGGCCGTCCCCGAGGGCTACACCTGCCTGGAGACCACCTACAGTGGCCAGCCTGCCAACCTGAACCACGGCAGCCTGAAGAGCCCAGAGATCTACCTGTGCTACAGGCGGGGCCACGACAAGCCCCCGCTCACCGACATTGGGTACTACCTGGCTCTTAAATATCCAGGCTCCGGCTTGGGGGTGTCAAACTCAGTGCCACGGATGTGTGTGTGTGCGCATGTGTGTTTGCTTGCGCGTGTGTATGCGTGTGTGTTCATGTCTGTCTGACTGTGTGTGTGTGTGCACATGCATGTGTTTGTGTGTGTGTGTGTTTGCTTGTGCGTGCGTGCATGTGTGTGCATGTCTGTGTGTGTCTGTCTCTGTGCATGCATGCATGCGTGCATGCATGTGTGTGTGTGCATGCATGTGTTTGCTAGGGGTGTCAATAATCAATCAGATCAATAATTCCATTAGGAGCTCGGTTAGTCCCTCTGTTTGGTTTATAATGCGAACAACATGATACTGACTTCGAGAGGGAGGAATTTGGGGGTGTGGATTATATGGAATCTTCTGTGCTGAAATTGGATCTAAAACCCATTTCATAGTTCCACATAGTTTATATTACCTATAGCAGATGTGGAGTGAGTGCTTGAAACATGTGTCGCTAATTGTGTTAAAGAAATATGGCATAAAAACGGATAAAGAGAGGCTGATGACATTAATCAAAAGAAGGGCCAGTGAAACGAGCTCTCCTGGGTGTTGCTTTCACTGATGAGCCTGTGTTTGAGTGAAATAGCGTTTCCAAATGCCTGTGCGTTCTGAGTGTGCCGTGGGAATCTGAGCTAGCGGGAGGCCGTGCTAAGAGTCCCTCAGAATGCTCTCAGGGATTGAGAGTGTGGCAGCCCTGTTACTCACTGCTGCTCTGTGTAACTGCTGAGATTGTGGCAGCCTTGTTACTCACTTCTGCTCTGTGTAACTGCTGAGAGTGTGGCAGCCCTTTTACTCACTGCTGCTCTGTGTTACTGCTGAGCGTGTGGCAGCCCTGTTACTCACCGCTGCTCTGTGTAACTGCTGAGAGTGTGGCAGCCCTGTTACTCACCGCTGCTCTGTGTAACTGCTGAGAGTATGGCAGCCCTGTTACTCACCGCTGCTCTGTGTAACTGCTGAGAGTGTTGCAGCCCTGTTACTCACTTCTGCTCTCTGTAACTGCTGAGAGTGTGGCAGCCCTGTTACTCACTGCTGCTCTGTGTTACTGCTGAGAGTATGGCAGCCCTGTTACTCACCGCTGCTCTCTGTAACTGCTGAGAGTGTGGCAGCCCTGTTACTCACTGCTGCTCTGTGTTACTGCTGAGAGTATGGCAGCCCTGTTACTCACCGCTGCTCTGTGTAACTGCTGAGAGTATGGCAGCCCTGTTACTCACTGCTGCTCTGTGTAACTGCTGAGAGTGTGGCAGCCCTGTTACTCACTTCTGCTCTGTGTAACTGCAGAGAGTGTGGCAGCCCTGTTACTCACTGCTGCTCTGTGTTACTGCTGAGAGTGTGGCAGCCCTGTTACTCACCGCTGCTCTCTGTAACTGCTGAGAGTATGGCAGCCCTGTTACTCACCGCTGCTCTGTGTAACTGCAGAGAGTGTGGCAGCCCTGTTACTCACTGCTGCTCTGTGTAACTGCTGAGTGTGGCAGCCCTGTTACTCACTGCTGCTCTGTGTAACTGCTGAGAGTGTGGCAGCCCTGTTACTCACTGCTGCTCTGTGTAACTGCTGAGAGTGTGGCAGCCCTGTTACTCACTGCTGCTCTGTGTAACTGCTGAGAGTGTGGCAGCCCTGTTACTCACTGCTGCTCTGTGTAACTGCTGAGAGTGTGGCAGCCCTGTTACTCACCGCTGCTCTGTGTAACTGCCCTTCTGTAGCACGTCCCATTTTGACCTTTTCGCATGAAAGAGAAGAGGAACAACACGGCTTCACACGAAAACCTGGAGGAAGCCGCAGGGAAACAGGGTGGGCTGGAATCGTTTTAAAAGAAATTATGAGGAAAAAAAAAAGAAAAACAGCATGCATTAGTCAGTGAAGTTTTGCCTTTTGGGGAGTTGAGAGTGAAATCCCATTCTTTTCTGAATGTGTATTTTGTGCTCTTAATTGAGGCTGTGGTAGGTTTAGCTTCGAGAGTGAAATGAATGAGAGGGATCACAGAATGGCTTTAGCGAGGCCAGGGCTTGAGCTTGCATCGTTCGGGGGCAAGCTTACACGTGGCCTGCCTTTGAGCAGAGCTTTAATGCTAACCTCGACTTTACCTCGGCTTTGTCTTCCTCTTCACTAAGGGCTTTTCCTGGAAAAGGATTATGCATAGTCCTGGACGGAAAGCTTTTTATTCCATGGAGATTTTGTTCTTTTAGTGTAGGACTAGGCTTGATCCTTGTCTGGGAGAAACTGGCCCCAATGGTGTTGTTCTTTGAAGTGTGAACGGGTTTTCCACCTTTCTGCGGGTGTGTCTATCACAGCGAAGTCTCAGACCCCAGATGGTCACATCTTTAAAGATCTCAACACACTCTGGCCTACCATGCCAGGGACAGGGCAGCTCAGTCATTGGTCGGATTCCCAGGGGGTGGGTCCCAGAAGGGTCATGTGTCAGGCACACACCTCCTCTCACTGTAGAATATGTCTGAATTACCTCCCTCACCCTGGGTCTTGTGATTGGTTGGAACGTAGTTGTGTTCAAGAATATGGGTGGAGTCATGACTCTGAACTGCCCTCTGCTTTTGTGTAGTGAGAGAAAAGAAAGACACTGTAATGGCCATATTGAGTAACAGGGTCCTGGCGGTCATTACAGTAATCCACATCGCAAACTGTTGATGAAAGGGGAAGTGACAGAAGGAGCGCTGAGTCAGAACAGGAACTCTCTGTGTCAGCTGCTTTGGGGAAGTCCTTCTTTCGTAAGCTTTGGGAATGGAGGGAGGGTTGGCCCGGGGGAAAATCTGTGGCTCATCACTCACT
The DNA here is from genome assembly GCA_019788955.1 of Albula glossodonta. NCBI lineage: Eukaryota > Metazoa > Chordata > Actinopteri > Albuliformes > Albulidae > Albula > Albula glossodonta. Next base: position 540,149 of record JAFBMS010000191.1, read on the forward strand.
AGCGCCCTCCACTGGTGGGTGAGGAGCTCATGGTCTGCATTTGTGTGACTGCAAAGGAGGTTTTCTCTCTGGCATTATGTGTGGTGTGTGCGGGGGGGCACATTTGTGTTTGTGTGTATACATGCATGTGTGCAAGTGTGCATGTTTTGTATATATGCATGTGTTTGTGTTTGTGTGTGGGTGTGAGAATGCGTGTGTGTGTGTGCGTGCGTGTTCTGCTGGCTTTGTGACTCAGCAGCAACCTCTTGAGCGCAATCACATTCACTTCACAGTCCCACGTTCCCCTCCACAGGAACGGCCCTCACAGAACCGCAATCACACACTGAAACATCCGAGCAGGAAGCCCTCATGATTTCTCCCGTCACTGCGGCACTCTGCACTGCCTTGACTAAACACTTAAACACTTTGGCACTCTTGATGCATGACAAACCCACCCCGGCAGCTTTTCCCTTGCTTAGTAAAAAAAAAAAAAATGAAATATTTAAAATCTCAAAACTCTGTACAATGTGCCTTTGCTCCACACTACAACGGAAGTGACCCACCTTAGGAATCAAACTCGCAACCTCCTCAGCCCACTTACCAAAGCCGGACAGTACAGTCATCCTGTCAGTTGGTGAGTGACTATTGTAAATGTGAATGTGTTCCCTGTTTCACATGACACATCTGTTTGCATTTGCTGACATTCAGCGGCTTAGCCTGTCATGCAAAACCACTGTTTCAGAAAGTAGAAGTCTCAGGCAGCTGCCAGCCCACAGAGCTACACTACTAGCCTGTCTACCCCTGAGGCATTTCTGATTGTTATTTGTTGGGTGTGTTTATTTTGTCGGCATGACCAGGCCTCCCTTGTGTGTCCCTGCCTTGACAGCCAGTGTAATAAAGTTCAAAGGTCATGGAATCCTGTCTCCAGTGTTCCTGCTGGCACCCCATGGCGATTGCGTCCCAGTCAGCCAGGCCCTCGGGATGGGGGCAGGCGCAGTTTAGAGGCAGCGTTGCCATCTAAGAGCCCTGCTCTTAGGGGCTTTCCACTGCAGCAGAACTAGAGGCCTTGGCGTTGGATTGGCCTGTCTCCGTAGAGGGGGCATCCAATGGGAGAGATCCATGCCGATGCCAATGTCTGCCCCACCGCGCAGTAACAAGAGCTTAAGAAAACGGGTGCTTTGTTATTGCGGTCTCAAGGCTGCTAGCCGCCACGCCGGGGTGCGCTGTGACAATAGGGTGCATTCTCAGCCGTATCCCTGTTGCTACGGTGATTGTGTGTGTTTTTTTTTTTTTTTAATTTCCAGGCATAACCATCTGTATCGGAGGTCCTGGTCTTGTTTTTTTTCCTCCTCGTGTGTTTATCCTGCAGTCTTTGTGCAGAATGTCAGAGCGGAGAGCGCAGTGCAGCTCGACGTTGCCGTGGATCCAAACGGCACCGATGCCTGTGATTTTCTTTGGAAAAAGCCCTACGCAAACAAAACTGAATCAAATTAAACTGAGGAGCTTTGTTGTTCAACCAAACCTTTCCTCAAGCACACATTTGCACTAAGCCTCCTGTCTGTTGTTTTCATTTTTATTCCCATGTCACTGAAATATCCGGTTAGTTTTATTGTGAAACACCCCCAGTACTCAAGTCCATCTGCTCATGACCTTTCACCCCTAACCGAAGCCCAAAGTAATCTCACATTCAGCATTTCACTGCTTCAGTTGGATCGACTAATGGCCTTGCGTGAACTGTTTGTCATGTCTGTTCCTCGATATTGTGGAAAAATGTGAGACCAAGCTGCTGTGGGTAGGTGAGCCTGTGGAAATGCTCAAAACGCTAATGTAATGTTCGTTCAGATCACATAACACTCGTAACAAAGCGTAAGTTTTCATAACTGTGAGTAAAGATTATGTAAGTGCATGCAAGTGCACAGGTTAGACCCGAAACACAGCTGTGACTGTTGCCTAGCAACCATAAACCCGGCCGCATTGGCGCTGTCAATTTCAGACACTCCGTCCCTGACAGACTGTCAGGGAATATGTTTATTGATTTATTTTTAAAATTTTTTTTTGCATCAAATGTCTGAGTTCTGATTGGTACCGTCAGAGGATTTTGGTGTGTGTGTGTGCGTGTGTGCGTGTGTGTGTGTGTGTGTATGTGTATGACAGCAACTGTTACACAGGCAAGGTGATTCACAAGCAAGGTACCACTCAGGTGAGGTGTCAAACAGGTGATCTGTCTCTTTACGTGAGTGTCTAATAGGGGCGTAACGGTACGTGTATTCATCCTGAACGGTCATGGTACGGACGTTACGGTTCGGTGCATGTGACAAAGATTGATGAACATAATGCGATTGGCTTCTGACTATGGCGAGTGCAAATGACACATAGGAGCTTTTCAAGATAAATAAAAAGAAACCTTGCTGCGAACCGTGATGTGAGCCGAACCGTGACTTCTGTGTGCCATTAGACTCCTAGTGTCTAAATGGAGGTCTGTCTGTCAGGGTGCTGTACGAGGGTAAGGAGCGGGTGATCCAGGGGTGTGAGGTCATCCAGGCCACGCCCTACGGCCGCTGCGCCAACGTCAACAACAGCTCGGCCTCGTCACAGAGGAGCTTCATCACTCTGCGCCGCGCCCCCGCTGTGCGCCCCCAGAACTCGCTCTCCGTCACCGATGTCTGCGTCATCATTGCCAGCAAGGGCGAGAACCCGCCCCACACCTTCTGCAAGGTGGACAAGAACCTCAACTGTGGCATGGTGAGGAAGACCAGGAGTGCACCGCACAAACACATGAACGAATGCACACATGCATGCATTCTGTATACACACACGCACGCTCTCACATTCACATTTCTGCTCTTAGTCCTGCATTGTGTGATGATGCCGTTGCTATGCAGGACAAAGGTGGGCAGTGTCCTTCCCAACGGCCTGCATGTGAGCAGCCCTCAGTTTCTACCAATTATCAGCTAATTTACTTGTGCATCAGAGAAGGGTTTTGTATGCGGACACGAGAACAGTCTTCGGCTGTCTGGCTGTCTGAGGTTATCAAGAAAAGTACCGAAAAATATTTGGAGCAGAATTTGGCATCAAGTCTATAAGCACAAAAATGGTCCCCCTTGCTCACTGCAGCTGTAGGAAAGCCACCCTCTCCTAATCATGTTCTGTGTTGTGTTTTTGTTTGCAGTGGGGCTCCAGCGTGTTCCTGTGCTACAAGAAGTCTGTCTCAGCGTCTAACTCCATTGCCTACAAAGCAGGTCAGCTTCGCATGACCCCATAGCCTTCAACAGGTGCAGTCCGTGCTGCAACTGACTACATTCTGCAATCCTGCTTGTGTCCTGGATAATTTGATAACTGACATCAGGGAGAATGTTTTTCCATGCTGAGGTTTGTCGGTGCTTGGAACAGTTTGCCAGGTCATGTGGTAGAGGTGCTGACTCATGGAGTTCAGAAGACCAGGCCTGAGACAGTGCTGGATGCTCTCTGTAGACTGTGGGTAAATGAGCCTGAACTGGTTGTAATTGCCCATTCTTCTCGTCATTAACTCCAAACACAATGGGTGGCGTTATGGTACATCAATACAGTACATTATGGCCATTTTATTGTAGGTTTTTTATGCAGAACACAAAACCCAGCAGTAAAAATACCGCGTGTAATAGCTTGCTTTTAAATTGTGCTTTGCAGTAAAAATACTGGACTTCCTTCGGCTGCTTGGGACACTATGCTGTAGGAGTTGCTGGTAACAGTAAAGCACTCTCATGGGATCAAAACCACACCATAACAGCAACGTTTATTGAAAATTCATTACATTATTCTTATTAAGTCCTGTATAATAATCTTATTAAGTTATTTAAGTTAAATGACAGTGCATAACTAATCTGTGAAATGTGAAGCCGGTTCTCTGGTCATGCTGATGGCCTCTGATTTCACAGCGTTGTGAGATTTAATCTCCTCTCGTAATGTGTCACTGAGCGCGGATTTGTTGGCTCAGTGAGAATCCCCGCGCTAACCTTTGTCATGCTTGTACCTGTCCCCCCGTGCCGCTGCCCTTAGGACCTGATATAAGGGCCCAGTACATTTCCTCTGGATTTTTATTAAACTTTTTATTAAACGGACCTGTGGGAAGTTAGTTTGACCTCGGCCCGTTTCCGTGCTTCTGCACCACGTTATTCACGATGCTGATGACTGCTTTGACGGTGTATCGCATCTAAATTGGTTGTTCAGTATAAAAGGATCATGTTATATGCATGCTCAATGTATGAAATATAATATCATCAACAGGTCATACACAGGGTTTAGTCCATGCTACCCTTTCTGGGATGCTCTAGCACTGTAATACCTGGCTTAATACACGCTGAGTTGTAAGTTGCATGCTCTGAATAAGAGCGTCTGCAAAATGCCCGTAATGTAATGTAATGTAATGTGTCATGTCATATCCCAGTCATGATTACCATCACATCCATACTGGTAAAACAGTGAAAAGCTCAGAGCTCAGCTTTCCCGTAAGAGGGGACGAACATCAGCACTAATGTGTGTTCCAAGCAGCAGGAGGAACGCCTTGGTGACGCAGCGGAGACGCAGCGTTACAGCAGATCACGCCTGAGTCTCATGATCAGCTGGACCTTTCGACCTTCCCGCTACGTTACAAACTCTGAATCATCCTGAACTCCAAAAAAAATTACTACAGAAATAGGTGCCGCACTTTGATCAAGAAATGTTTGGAATTATTTGCGTATTGTTTGTGTTGAATTAATTATTTCAGTATGTTTATGTATAGGAATTTTCCTTCTCCAGGGAGGCCCTGGTGCTTAGGTTTATGATAACCAGCTGACTGAGGCTCTGTACAGAAACTAAATAAACAACAAGGCCAGCCTTTTAACTATTCAAATCTTAAATATTTGATGATGACATTATTGATTGATTTATCACAAGGCTGGTGTTAAATTTTTTATTTTATGTTAATAAACAAAGGAAATGTCCAGCCTTCTGGAAGGGAAGCCCATGATCCCTCAGTAAAATAAGATGCCATCACTTTCCCCCATGGAAGTATTTTGTTTTTATTTATTTTATTTATTTAACCAGGTTAGCCCCAGGCTAGGCTGTTGTACCCTTCAGCTAAGGCACTTCACCTGGATTACCTCAGTAGAAATATCCCTCTGTTTAAATGGACAGAGTGTGTAACATGTAAGCTGTGCAAAGCACTCTGGGTAAGCACCTCTGCTGAATTGCCGAAGTGTAGCTGCAGTTTTATCAGTTAAGGGCTGTGTGGGCATGTCTGGGTGTTGAGTCACAGGTTCGCCCTAGATGGAATGAAGATTTCCCCCCACGCAGATTCACATACCGAATCAGGCATCGTCATCCATGCCAGGCCCGCCTGACAAACTATCCAAGGGCCTTTGGCAAAAGCCACTCCCTGCCACACTCACCCTATCTTCGCCACTACTTCCTGTCTGCATCTTCCGGTTGCCTTACTTGATCCCTTGATCATCCCTTACGAATGTCTCTTATACGAACGGTGAAAGTCCAATTGAATCATTATTTACATTTCATTTACATTTAAATGTGCATTTAGCAGATGGTCTTCTCCAGAGCGACTCACAAAAGGTGTTCCAATAGGATCAGAGGAAGAGAGGCGATGCCTAGCTCTTAGCATCGCAGCTGATCACAGTACCTGTTTTATCAGCCTGTAACACACCATTAAGCCCCACAGTGGGTATGGGAAAACTGGGTTTGAGGACGTAGTCACAATTGTAGTCAAACTAGAGGAGATGCGCAGAGACTGCGATTGGTTGAGCAGAGATGCAGTTTAAACAGCTACTGCGTCGCCCTGCGGCAGAGCTGCTCTTTATCAGAGACAAAGCATAACTTTAAACATAAACACCACCACTTCCTGTGTCCCACCAAATTTTCCCATGGCAGGCATTTCTCCTCTGAAGTCCGAAGGGCAGAATACAGACTAACGACGCGTCGGACGAGTTATCCGAAAGGCGTGTCCGTGTCATTTTATTTTATTTATTTGTTGGTTGGTCACATTGTCGGAGGTTTCGCGAGTTCTGGCCGGGCAGGGCTGGGCGTTATCGCGACGCAGCTCGCTTCCTGTTTGAGTGAGGCTGTTTGTTAATCAGCAGAAGTAGGACTTCCTGTCAGGCCTGGCCCCTCTCGCTGTGCGTGCCCACAGAGCTGCTGGCATGGGGCTGGGGAGCACTGGAGCATTCGCCCTGGCCTGCATCTCTGCCTTCCTTTCACTAGGGAGTAGCTCTGTGGTGCTTTGCTTTGTCTAGACCATTACTTGCTGTGCAAGTAAGTGAAAATACTACTGCAACTACCACTACTACTGCAACCTCTACTACCATCACTAAAAGTACTACTACTTCTATTACTGCTCATAATAATAATAATAATAATAATCATTTTAAAAAATTATAGTAAATATTCCTGAATTCCCTGGTTGATGTAAATCCTCTTCACTATCACCGTGCTGCAAAAATTTGCGCACTTACAAAACTTCCCGTTGCTTGTATCAGAATACGTCAGTAGGGGATAATCTTGGGGAAAGAATGCAATGTGGAAAAAAGTGTTTTATGCAAAGAAGGAGGGGAAGAAAATGACATGGGTCACAAAAGAAGCCAGATAATAGTGTGTCACAGAAAGGGAGATGTCCCAGATTGGAGTAAATGTTTGTGTTCCTCTTCCCTCAGACCTGCTGTTCCGCTACCCTCGGGAGGACTACGAGTCGTGCCCCCTGTCTGAATCCGTGCCCCTCTTCTGCTTGCCCATGGGTGCCCGGGTCGAGTGTTGGGCTCCCAGCACCTGCCACCCGATGCCCGTCTTCTCCACCTTCGTCCTGACTGGCGCCTCTGGGGAGAAGGTACTAGGCATCAATAAGGGGGCGGGGGGTGTTTGGGAAACGGGACGTTTCTCAGAGTCTCTCTCTGCATGGAGCTCACCTGCTCTTTGGAGTCAGGAGCCATTTCAGGCTGTAGCCTGATGTTCAGACTCTCTGCTGCCTTGCGCTATGTTCGCTTGGCAGGAAGTATGTGTTAGGACAGGAGTACTCAGCTGCAGGTACTGAGGGTGTCTGCAGGTGTTTGCTCCAACCGCACACTAAACCACATGGTTTCACTAATGATTTTACCGATATGGTTCAGGAAGTGAAATCATGAGTTAAATAAGTTGGCACGATGTGTGAGTGGAGGAAATACCTGCAGACACAGCGGCACCTCAGTACCTGGAGGTGAGTAGCCCTGTGTGAGGATGTAGGTGAAATGAGTATGTTCCTACGTGTGTGTATGTGTGTGTGTGCTTGCGTGCGCGTGTGTGTGTGATGTGATGTAGGTGTGACTCTCGGAGACCACTGCTTTGTGAGCAATGAGACCTGCTTCTCTCTCTCTCTCCCCCTCTCCCTCTGCCTCCTTCCCTCCCTCTCCTCCCGCTGTAGGTGTATGGCGCTGCTATCCAGTTCTATGAGTCGTACCCTGTGGAGCTGTTGACTGAGAAGCAGAGGCAGCAGCTGGGACTGCTCCCCCTGGTGGACAGCAGGCAGGTCAACACCAACAAGTGCATCTGCCTGCTGTCGCGCTGGCCCTTCTTCCAGTGCTTCCGCAAGTTCCTCGTGTTCCTCTACAAGCTGTCCATCTCTGGCCCCCACCCACTGCCCATCGAGAAGTAAGAGCACACCTACCGAATCACACCAAGACTCACTATCTCACTAACTCACCAACTCACTCACTAACTCTTATGCTAACTCTCTCGCTAACTCACTTTTTAACTCTCATTCAAACTCTCTCGCTAACTCACTTGCTCATGTTTATTCACTTATCCCCTCACTGACACACTCACTGACTCCCTAAATCACTTCGCTAACGCACTCACTCACTCGCTAACTGACTCACTAACTCACTCGCTAACTCACTCATTCCCCGTTCCTTTGTTTCCACTGCAGAAATGTGCTGCACAGGCACTGTAAGGCCTGATCAGATGGCTCTATCACTGAGGGGAATGTGTGCTGGATGTTTATGCTTCGCTGATGTTATTTCTCTTCTGTTTGGACAGGCACATCTCCAATTTCATGCACAATGTGTCCTTCCCCTCTCCACAGCGGCCAAGAATCCTGGTCCAGGTGAGATCTTGCATGTGCACGCGCGTGTGTGTGTGTGTGTGTAGATGCGTGCGTATGTGCATGTGTGTGTGCGTGTATATGTGTGTGTATGTGTATGTAGATGCATGTGTGCGTGCACGCTCCGGTGTCCATGCGTGCTTGTGTTTGTGTGTGCTTGTGTTTGTGTGTATATGTGCGTGTGTGTGTTTGTGTGTGTATGTGCATGTGTCTGTGTGTGTTGTGTGTGTGTGTGTGTATGTGCATGTGTGTGTGGGTGTGTGTCTGTGTGTGTTTGTGTGTATATGTGCATTTCTGTGTGTGAATCTCAGTGTGTGAGGTCGTCTGGGGTCAGGCCTAGTGGTCTATATGGTTACACTGAAGAGAGGAGTGCAGAAAGCTGATCCGCTGCAGAGCTGCTCAGGATCAGCTGCAGAGCTGCTCAGGATCAGCTGCAGAGCTGTTCAGTATCAGCTGCAGAGCTGTTCAGGATCAGCTGCAGAGCTGCTCAGTATCAGCTGCAGAGCTGTTCAGGATCAGCTGCAGAGCTGTTCAGGATCAGCTGCAGAGCTGCTCAGGATTAGCTGCAGAGCTGCTCAGTCCTGCATTCAGTACAGCAGCATAACTCTGAGGAGCGGAATGGGGACCTGCTCAGGGGCCACTGCAGCGGGGATAATGGGGACCTGCTCAGGGGTCACTGCAGCGGGGATAATGGGGACCTGCTCAGGGGCCACTGCAGCCGGGATAATGGGGACGGCGCCTCCCACGTGTCATGAACATGTGACAGACCTGCCAAAGGCTCTGCGCCCATAACAAAAGCGAGACAGGAAAGACAAACACAGCGTGATTATTTTCTCAGAGATGTCGCTGGAACGATACAGTTGATTCGGTAATTGAGGCTGCAGTCTGAGGGGTATAATCAGTGTCATGGCAATAATAGAGTCAATGCGCACTGAGACAGAAGGGTTTTTCAGTGGGAGACAGAGAGGTCTGGGACTTGTCCTTGGTGCACACAATATGGACACGTGTTTGCGGTACCTGAGCTGCAACATTTATCTTTTCTCAGATATAACAAAAACATAACAATACAGAGCTGACCATTCAGCCCATCATTTACCTACAGTCAGGAGAGCATCCAGCACTGTGTCCAGCATGGACTTGAACACTGCAGAGGCTCTCATGACCTGTTCTACATGACCTGGCAAGCTGTTCCACGCATTGACAACTCTCTGTGCAAAAGTACTGCCTGATACCACTTCCAAATTTACTCTTAACTAATTTCCATCACTGAGCCCCGAACCCCGCTGACAGAAATGGGGAGAATTCACATTGTAATTCACATCGTTAACCCCCATTATGAATTCCAAAATACCCAATTTAATCCTTTTGAAAGGATTTTTAAACCCCTTTGTCTCTGTTCGGAAAAGCCTGATAAGATTTAAGTGTCGTTCCTCATAACTTTGAAATGTCAAGGACAGGCTTGGGACACTTAATCTGTCCAGTGGGGTACAGCGCAGTAGTCTCTGAGTGCATGAGTGCGTGAGTTCTGATGTGACGCCCCTGTCTGTTCCAGCTGTCTGCCCTCGACACCCTGATCCTGTCCCAGCCTGTCTGCACCCCTCTGCCTCTGAGGTACGTTCTTACAGTCCTGTCACGCCCTGCAGCCCAAGGCCCTTACTGCAGCTTTTGGTTTCAGCCAAGCGCAGAGGTCTGTATTCATTCATCAGAGCAAGAGAACTGATCCAGGATCAGCTTCTCCCTGTCAACACCCTAACCTTATGCATCATGGGCTGTAAAGCAAAACTGATCCTAGATCAGGTACTGTATACATGAAGTGTCTCAGTGGGACAGCTGATCTGGGATGTTATGCACTATGGGCTCAAAGGAAGAGCTGATCCTACATCAGGGCTTGTGTAAGGTGAACATCTCAGAGTACGACTTCATGTGGTTGTAAAATAAGAGGCAGGGAAAAAAAACCTGGCCATTGCTGTGACCAAACCCCAGATCTGAAGTCTCCAGAGGAAATTCCTTAGAATCCCCTCGCCTTTGGAAGGCATGTGGATTTTAGCAGATTTTCCAGAGTTTCCATTCTTCTGTAATGTGGATTGTTAATGTAAATGTAAAGTTTACGAGTATGTTGATGTAAAATTTACATGTAAATATACAAATCTTTTAATATTACTGTAAAGTTTAAATGTAAATGTAAAATATCAATGTAAACATTGATGTAAAGTTGAAGTCTGAATGTTCATGTAAATTGTGATTGTTAGTGTAAATGTGAAGTATAAATATGAATGTAAATCTTGATTGCTGATGTAAGTGTGTGTGTAAATGTCCCCTGTAGTGGGGCGGATTTCAGTACGCTGCTGTTGAACCTGGGCCCGGAGAACTGCGCCACCCTGCTGCTGCTCATGCTCCTGGAGAGCAAGATTCTGCTGCACTCTCTGCGGCCGGCCGTGCTGACCGGTGTGGCCGAGGCCGTGGTGGCGGTGAGTCTGCTGACCGGCGGCGCGGAGGCGGGGGGGGGGGGTCTGCAAGTATGGGGGAGTGACCAATAGTGGCAAGTGTTGGGGAGTGACCAATAGTGGCCAGTGTTGGGGAGTGACCAATAGTGGCCAGTGTTGGGGAGTGACCAATAGTGGCCAGTGTTGGGGAGTGACCAATAGTGGCCAGTGTTGGGGAGTGAGCAATAGTGGCCAGTGTAAGAGTGTGTTTGGTGTGGGCTGATGACTGTTCTGTTGAACTGAGATCAGTTTTTTATTTGTTCTAGATGATCTTCCCCTTCCAGTGGCAGTGTCCCTACATTCCGCTATGCCCGCTGTCCCTGGCAGGGGTGCTCAACGCCCCCTGTCCTTTCATCGTGGGCGTGGACTCCAGATACTTTGACCTGTACGACCCCCCTGCCGACGTGGTCTGTGTGGACCTGGACACCAACACTATCTACTTGTGAGCTTATTGGTCTGTTCACTCTCCCATGTTAACTGTGGTAAGAGAGCCAAAGAGGGCTCTCTGGATCTTTGACTGTAAAGCGGAAGGTTTTTTTCCCCGTTTTGTTGCAGGTCTGAGGATAAGAAACACTGCAGCCTCCCAAAGAAGCCACGCAAGAGCCTCGTGAATTCCCTCAGCAGCCTGCACCAGCAGCTCAAATCCGGTAACTTAGCCCTGCGCTCTCTGTCTGACAGCAGATTAGCCCTGCAGTTTCTTTCTGACAGCAGCTTAGCCCTGCACCTTCTGTCTGACAGCAGCTTAGCCCTGCGCTCTCTGTCTGACTGCAGCTTAGCTCTGCGCTCTCTGTCTGACTGCAGTTTAGCTCTGCGCTCTCTGTCTGACTGCAGCTTAGCTCTGCGCTCTGTCTGACTGCAGTTTAGCTCTGCGCTCTCTGTCTGACTGCAGTTTAGCTCTGCGCTCTCTGTCTGACTGCAGCTTAGCCCTGCGCTCTCTGTCTGACTGCAGCTTAGCTCTGCGCTCTCTGTCTGACTGCAGCTTAGCCCTGCGCTCTCTGTCTGACTGCAGCTTAGCCCTGCGCTCTCTGTCTGACTGCAGTTTAGCTCTGCGCTCTCTGTCTGACTGCAGCTTAGCTCTGTGCTCTCTGTCTGACTGCAGCTTAGCTCTGTGCTCTCTGTCTGACTGCAGCTTAGCTCTGTGCTCTCTGTCTGACTGCAGCTTAGCCCTGCCCTTGAGTTAACTGACAGGTTTGTATGGCGATAAACGCTGTTGTAGAGACACTAGTGTAAGATTTGTAGTTAATGGTTTATTGTTATAGCTACAGTTGTGGTTCCCAGTGGAGTCGAGGCTATGTTTCTGTCTCACAGAGACGGTGCGAATTATAATGGCGATGGACGAGTCCTGCAGGTCTGCTTTCTTGGAGACAACGTCAGCATTTTCATTTTCATTACCAAAATGACAATCAATACAAGGATCATTTAAGATGTGTTTTTGGATTAGAACTTTATTAGATATTAGTCTCCTGGATGGGACCCAGGAATGGGGGCAGTTCATGAATTTCAATTTAATTTCCTGCAGCAGCTGAACTAACTCTGATGGTGCTTTCTTTCCCCATGGGGGCGAGCAGCTTACAGCACCTCGGGTCACCTGCACCTGCAGGAGAGCCATGCGGTGGAGATGACCCTGATGGAGGCGGACTTGTCCTGGCAGAAGAAGATGAAGCGGCTGGAGATCGAGATCCAGGAGGCCTTTCTCCGGTTCATGGCCACCACACTGCGGGGCTACCGCTCCTACCTCAAACCCATCACCCAGGCTCCCTCCGAGAAGGCCACCGCTGCTGATTCACTGTATGACGTGCAAGGTAACACAGCCCCCTACTGGCCTGTAGACTGGTGTGCAAGGTAGTACCACCCCCTGCTGGCCTGTATGGTGACCTGCGAGGTAGCACTGCCCCCTGCTGGCCCATAGACTGGTCTGCAAAGTAACACTGCCGCTACTGGCCTGTAGACCGATCTGTAGGGTAACACTGCCCCCTGCTGGCCCATAGACTGGTCTGCAAGGTAACACTGCCCCTACTGGCCTGTAGACCGGCCTGTAGGGTAACACTGCCCCCTGCTGGCCCAGAGACTGGTCTGCAAGGTAACACTGCCCCTACTGGCCTGTAGACCGGTTTGTAGGGTAACACTGCCTCCTGCTGGCCCATAGACTGGTCTGCAAGGTAACACTGCCCCTACTGGCCTGTAGACTGGTCTGCATTGTAACACTGCCCCCTGCTGGCCTGTATGGTGACCTGAAAGGTTTTAATGCTCTCTGCTGGCCTATATGTTCATGGTGTTAATGTGACTGTTGATGTCCTCATGTTTCTCTCTGACTTTCCGCAGGGTTCCTGAAGAGCAGAGACCGCGCATGTCAGAAGTTCTACGCACACCTGACCAAGACTCAAGTGTTCGTCCGCTTCATCGAGGAGTGCAGCTTCGTCAGCGACAAGGACACGGGCCTGGCCTTCTTCGACGACTGCATCGAGAAGGTGGGTCTTTCTCTCAGCTCCGCTTCCTACTCGCTAATGTCCTACTGGCGACATCTTCTGCTCAG
>JAFBMS010000191.1:558241-578164 GCA_019788955.1 Albula glossodonta
CATCCAGAGGAAATTAGACCATGCAGAATTTTAAGAGCAACAGTTGAACAGAGCTGACTAACACAGTTCCAGAGCAGAGAGAGCAGGTACAACATAATCAAAGCACTACTGTAGTTAACTGTGCCATTCCTGATACAACACAATATAAATGCCATAATTCCATAAATTGGTATACATAATCTTCTGCATAGAAACAATTAAATAACAAATACCCAACCAGCTGTACTAGCAACAGGGAGCCTGTTCAGCTTGCCCCTGAGGGTAGAAACAAACAATAACAAAAGCTGTTATTAATATACTGCTTACAAACACATTCAAATACTACATTACCATTGCTCAAGTGCAGTTTTATTAGTTATTCTGTTTATCTTTTCTGCTGTCAGTGTCTATAGTGATGTGTTGAGGGAACAACCTTAAAATCTTTTGTGCTGACTGCAGGAAGAATTCTGGTTGCTACGGCTACAGCTGATAGAATTCTGAATAGGTGATCCACATTGTTACATGTAAGAGGGCTTCATGCCGTACCTGTGGTGAGCATACAATGAGCTGCAAAAACAATATAAAAAATGGATATATGCTGCAGAAAACACTGGAACTTTCTGTTTAAAAGGGTCCTTATTTACGAGTTTACAGTGCCATCTGCTGGTGAATGTCCCAAAAATTAGCCATATTCTGGACTCAACATTCTGTTCACCTTCCACTACTTGAGTTTGATTAGAAGAGATAAAACAGGTCCACTCCATTGTCTTGTTTCCTTATTTACTGCTTACAGTGTTGATTGACTGTGATTTATATTATATATCAGTGGATAAACTAAAAAAATAAATATTATCATTAATAAATATAATGTTTTGTGAGTCTGAATTTGTGGTGTTGTGTCTATATAGTGACCTGTCCTGAGTGGGCAGTCAGAGATAATTAGGAAGTATCTGTCTGAGTTATAGTAGAAAATTGTCTGAGTAACGAAGAGCAACTACTGGTGTAACAGGAAGTAACTGTCAGAGTAGCAGGAAGTAACCCTATCCTCTTCCTGCGGCGCAGAGGTGCTGGGGGATGGTGTGGCAGGCGACGGGGATCGGACCAGCCATGGCAGCGGAGGCAGCTCCAATGACGCCAGTGGCGAGGAACACACCCTGTTCGCCCGCTGCCTCGTCGTCGGGGGTGATGGCAGCGGCAACCTTTGCAACACAGGTAACAAAAATAAATACTGTAGGGTATCCGCTACCATGCTTATCTCAGGGTCCAAGAGCATTCTAGAACAGCCATAGCTCAAAGGTAAGAACATTGTGGAATGTCTAAAGCTCAGACATAAGAGTGTTCAAGAATGATTGCACCCCCAGGCTTCCTTTTGCATTGTTTCATCCAAAAAGAGGAGAGCATCAACTCTTATTCCAGGGTTAGTAAGGTTTAAACACTCATTCCTCTCAGTCCTTGTAGTCCATCAGCTCAGTGATCCTTGGAGGTTTTGCAAATGAGATCTATTCTGCTGAAGGTCAGTTCATCGAACACCTCGTTAAAAATAACACCATCTCATTTCAGCAACACAAGTAAATGAGTCCCTTTGGTGTGTGTGTCTCTGTTTATCTGTTTTCCCATCTGTCATGCAGCAAATCAGTGCGGTCCCTGAGATAACAATCCCTGGGTTTTTCTTGTTGCCTTTCATTTTTGTTTGTGATTATTCTTTATTATCAGTAATCCTGGGATGCCATTTAGAATGAATCAGTTTAAATTATCTGAATTATGAGAAAACACTCTTTCATCTTAATGATCAAACACAAACTATGAGGCTTTGATGCAGAAATGCACACTGAAATGTGCGGCTTTGGGCACAGAGTACTGTGGTGTGTTAGAGTAATGCATTCAGTCTGACTCTGCATCCAGCTGTCATTTAGGACCTGCTTATGGCAGTCACAGGCTCAGCATTTAGCTTAAATCAGCTTTTAAGTTAAAAATCTATTTGTACTGTCCATTTGTAATCTGGACATCCTGAAGCTATTCCAGGAAAGGAAGTCACACAAGGGTACAATGGCAGGGCCTTACTGAGAAGGAATTCTAGTTGCTAGACCGAAGCTACAAACCCAGCGATTTAACACTGCTCCTCCATCCCACATACACCGGTGTGATAATGCAGTACCTGTGTGTTAATGCAGTACCTGTGTGTTAATGCAGTACCCGTGTGTTAATGCACTACCTGTGTGTCAATGCAGTACCTGTGTGTTTCTGCAATACCTGTGTATTTCTGCAATACCTGTGTGTTAATGCAGTACCTGTGTGTTAATGCAGTGACTGTGTGTTTCTGCAGTACCTGTGCGTTAATGCAGTACCTGTGTGTTTCTGCAGTACCTGTGTGTATAGTCTAGCAGACCTGGGTCTTCTAAGGAGGTGATGGGCACTGAGGAGCTCCTCTGTGTGTGTGTGTGTGTGTGTGTGTTGCAGGCGGTCAGTCAGACCAGGGCTATGGGTCGAAGGACGAGCTGCACCAGGACGCTCTGGACAGCCCTGAGCCCGACGCCCCACTTATCCGCACTGACCAATCAGGAAACACTGCACAACTCAGAGGTGACGGTTTTATTGCCTCTCTCTCTTTCTTTCTCAATTTTTCTCTCACACGGCTTTGTATGTGTATGTTTTACATGTGAGTTGGTTTATGTGTTAAATGCATGCATGTGTGTGTGTGTGTGTGTGTGTGTGTGTGTGCGTGTGTGTGTGTGTGTGTGTGTTTGTGTGTGAGAGAGAGAGACTGACTGAATCTGCTGTTCTCCTAAGTGGATGAAGGGGTAGGCTCAGTCGACAGTGCAGAGGTTGTGGCCACGCCCCCCAGCCCAATGGACCCACCCACTCCAGGACCCAGCATCGTCAGGCTGTCCACAGGGAGCAGTGACGGCGCCGTGGCCAGAGGGGGCAGCGGTGAGCACTGCTTATCTGAACAGCAACGGTCTGTTGTGGAAAATAGGCAAGGGACCCAAGTCCTTTAGTGACTTGGTATGAGACTTGGTCTCATACCTCTTACCTCATATATTTACCTGTTCCTGCAGGTGCGTCTGCCATCACGGGGAGGCTGTTCACCTCGCACAGTCAGAGCGAGGAAGTGTCCCTGCCAGAGGGAGGCGTAGGGGCCGAGGGGACGGGGCGGCAGAAGGTGCTGGCGAGGAGCTTCAGTGCTGAGAGCCGTGTGGGCATGCTCCTTAAAACCAGCAGCCTGGAGATGAGCGCTGACCAGCTGGCTGGCATGATGGGCGCAGATGCCAAGATCCTGGCTGCCCTCTCTGGGGGCAAGACGCCACCCGCCACATTTGGCCCTGCCCCGTTGGAGGTGTTTGAGTTTGAAGGGGTGGATGGCGTGGCAGCAAAAAAGGATGATAACGTGTTCCTGGAGCCACAGTCTGAATCGAGAGAGGCCACCCTCACTCAGGAAGGGAGCCCCGACCATCCTGAAATGGAGGGGCGGTCCGGGGTGGTGCTGAGGGGGGGAGGGGCACAGAGGGACCCCAACAAGAGGAACAGCTCGTACTGCAGGGCGGTGGAGAGGGAGGGCGTGGCCGTAGGAGCCGACCCCTTGTCCGTGTTGGTCACCGAGAGCAGGGATTCCGCCCAGGGATACAGTGATGATCCCCGTCCACCCCTGGTTCCAGTTCCCGCCCTACCCCCAGTGGTGCACCGAAACCTGGCCGAAGAGATCGAACTGTACATGAACCTCAAGAGCCCTCTGGGCGCCAAGTCCTTCAGCATGGAGCTGCACCAGCAGGGGGCAGTAAAGGACGAGAGTGAGGCGATGGGCTCTGCATCCAGCAAGCCCCTGGAGAGGAGGTCCAGCCTCCCGGCAGCCCCCGCCCAATCAGCCACTGGCTCTGATGGGGACGTGGCCAATCAGGACAGCCCGGCCGTAGCTCGCTCCCAAACCTTCTCCGCCAAGCTCAAAGGCCCCAGGCCGTCCCAGAACCAGCGCTCGTCCTCCTTCTCAGCGCTGGTCCGTTCATCCCCACATGGCTCGCTGGGCTCCGTCATCAGCTCCATTTCCAGCCTCAAGATGGACGCCCTGCTGTCCGGGCCCAAGATGGATGTGCTGAAGTCTGGCATGAAGCAGGCAGCCAGCGTGGCCAGCAAGGTTTGGGGCGCCGTGGCCTCCGCCTACGCCTACTCAGACGACGAGGTGAGGGCAAGGAGAACCATGCAGTGAGAACACGTTTATTTAGTGTGCGTTCCAATACTTTCTCTCGTCTCCTCGTCCCCTCCACTCGACTCCTCCCCTCCTCTCCTACCCTGGAAATTCGTGGAGGAAAGGAGGGGAAGAAAGGAGTGAAGGAGAGGAGGAAACATGGAGATGAAACAAAAATTGGAACAGCTAATCCGATTAGCCCATCGCCATAGCTATTGAGGATACCTAAGCCAATCAAAATATTCTGTGGGATGTTCTTTTAATATGACTGGTCGTAAGCGCAATGATGTCACCCAAAAATATGAAAAGACTAACGCGGTAGGATACATTGATGTATCGTTTGTTTGGTGGAGAGGAGGATGTGAGTGGAAGAGATGAAATCTTGTCTCCTGCCTTTTTGGAACAGTGGAGGGAGGGAGGACACATAAGTTTCAGGGGCATGGAGGAGGCAAGTGGAAGAGACAAGGAGAGGGAATTTGAGTATTGGAACACACCCTTAGTGTTCTTTCATGTACATGTTTTTACACTACTTGGTAGAACTCCTTTTATCTTATCTATGGCTGTTTTGGTACTGTGCGATACATGCTGGTTCCTGTCTCAGGAGGACCCGAGGCGGGGCCAGGACAGGGGCAGTTTCCCGGCCAGGCTGGAGGACACCCTGATGGGGGGAGGAGATGAGGCGGACGGCCCCGCCCTGAGGGGGCTGGTCCCAGGTTTGAGCTCCAATGGGCTGAACCGAAGCCGAACTAGCCTGGGCAGCAGCACCAGCAGCGACACTGGGAGAGCTAGTGAGTGACTCATGTACTCATTCTCATATAACATTCATGCATACATTCAGTCACACATGATCAATGGACACACACACACATGCAGCTGTATCATATATACTGGCAATTTCTTATTTCTGTCACTCTCACACTCTCTCTTCCTCTGTCTGTATGTGTCTCTCTCTCAGGGAAGGGTCCAGAGTCTGAGAGATCAGAGCAGAACTCCTCCCTCCATGCCAGCTCCTCCAGCATCTACCAGAACATCGCCCTGGAGGTGAGAACAGTAGAGATCAGTCAGTAGCTGATTTTCTGTTGCTGCTGGTCAGTAGGTTCTGGTTAGTAGCTTGCAGTCAGTATCTGTCAGTAAGTAGGTTCTGGTCAGTAGCTGCTGGTCAGTAGGTTGTGGTCTGTAGCTGTTCATTGGTAGATGCTGGTCAGTAGCTGTTGATCAATATGTTCTGGTTGGTAGCTGTCGGTCAGTAGGTTGTGGTCGGTAGCTGTTGATCAGTAGGTTCTGGTCAGTATTTGTTGATCAGTAGCCCCCCTGTCCTGCAGGTGCTGATGTCCAGCTGCTCCCAATGCCGGGCCTGTGAGGCGCTGGTGTATGACGAGGAGGTCATGGCGGGCTGGACGGCCGACGACTCCAACCTCAACACCACCTGCCCCTTCTGCAAGAACACCTTCCTGCCCCTGCTGCACGTGGAGTTCCGTCACCTGCGGCCTGCCTCCAGGTGACCCCTCCAGTTCAGCTTTACATTAAACCACAAAACACCTGCAAACACCATGGTCTTCCAGGATGTGGAGTTTGACTTCCTTGCTCTTCATGAATATGAGTCTTTATCATTGAAATGTATCGCTGTGCTGGTGTTGCACCATCTTTGACACTTGTTTTTCCATCTCCCGCCCTTTTCCAGCTCCCTGATGAAGCCCGGCTCATCAGGTGACAGTATCAATAGCAACAATATCCCAACATCCTCCGAACAGAAGGGCAGCATCCCTGCTGTGGTCACTGACCTCATTGTTTTTGATGAACCCCTTCAGGAGGATGCAACAAGAGGCCAGTCCGAGACATCGAAGAGGTGAGCAGAACATTCACATGAGTTTTGAGTGTGTGTGTTTATGTGTGTGTATATATATATATATAGTTACATAGTGGAAGAATAATAAGAATACTGAGCTCAAAAATGTCAAGTTGCTTATCAAGGTCTGCACTCCTACTCTGAGATGCTTAATTAGTATGGGCTCTGATCTGGGATCAGATTTGGGTATGAGCTAAAAGGCAAAATATCGTAAAAGATTTCAGAGTAAGTCTGTGTATGTCTGGATGCTTTATGGACACAGATGGTTCAGTTACCTGACTGTGATTTTTGGGGTTCCCCTCAGCTTGGGCCTAGACCCTCAGGGGGAGAAATGGGGCACAGGTCTGACCCGCAGCAACAGTGTGAGCGGCCTCCTGCAGAGCCTGGAGCCTGCCCCACGCCCCTCCCATGGGATCTCCACCGCCAGCCTGCCAAACAGCCTGCAGGAGGCAACGGTGAGCACGCAGCTCTCTCTCCTCCCATTGTCTCTCTCCTCACTCTCGTGCTGTCACTGAAGGCTTGTAATCCAGCAGTAGTGTCAAACTCAGTTCCATGAAGGACAGGCTAGCACTGATCTAGGATCAGTTTTTCCCTTTTGGCTGGTAAATGGATAAATCATGTGGAGAGGGTAAAATCGATTCTAGATCAGCACTCTTACTTTGAAACATTATTAAGAAGCATCTTAATCAGCCTTGTGTGTGCTGGGTGTCACTCCAACCTCTGCTCTTGATTAGACAATTAGCTCCATCATTGAAATGGTACCCCTTAAGCAAATGGTTTTTATAACAAAGCTAACTGATCAAGAGTTTGGCTGTAACAATTACCAGCATACACTAGGTTTCAGAACTAAGTTTCAGAACCACCAGTTTAGCAAAGTTAGCCCAGATCTCTCCGCCATCCTCCATTTTGAGAATCCCACCGTGTCATCCCAGGATGCCACGGGGCAGAAGAGGCCGAACCCTCAGCCTGTGTCGGTGCCGTATCTCAGCCCGCTGGTGCTGCGGAAGGAGCTGGAGTCACTGCTGGAGAACGAGGGGGACCAGGTGGTCTACACCCACAAGTTTCTCAGCCAGCACCCCATCCTGTTCTGGAACCTGGTGTGGTACTTCCGCCGGCTGGACCTGCCCAGCAACCTGCCTGGCCTGATCCTCACCTCCGAACACTGCAACAACGGAGTGCAGGTCAGTGGCTCACTCAGTGCCACTCCAGCGCCCCCTGGTGGGTGGAGGAGCTGCATATACTGTGTACATAAATATGTGTATTCTGAAAAGTATTGGTTACCATATCCAGGGATCTAACAAGTAGCCAGGAATATTGCCCACACTATTATTAAACCACCAGAATCCTTCACTGTAGGAGCACACTGCTGTGTTTCCATTTTTTAAATTGGATTCTGGTATTTGTGGCATATGGGTGTGGCTTTGAATTAGAAGGTTTGTGATTGGCCACTGGAGATTCTGACATTGCTGCTGCAACTCTGTCCTTTTTAGCTTCCTCTGACATCGCTGTCCCAGGACAGCAAGCAGGTGTCCATACACGTGCTGTGGGACAACATCAACCTGCACCAAGAGCCTGGAGAACCCCTCTACCTGCTCTGGAGGACTTTCTGTGAGTGCCCCCCTGCTGGTGCAGCATTTCACTGCAGCCTCTCACTCACTGCTGCCCCCTGCTGGGAGATGAACATAATTCGTTTTCATGATTTTGTGTGTGTGTTTGTGTTTCAGTGCAGAAGAGAGGGTTGCTGGCCCCCACAGACTACCAGGAGACCCGGAATCTGCTCAACAGCATCGTTAAAAACATCCAGAACAACGATGTGTCTGGACCCATCGACCTGCTCCATCTGCAGCTCCAGAAGTACCCTAATGGCAAACGCCAAAGGTCAGCCTGCCGGGTCCTTATGAACTTGACAACACTTGTTTAAAGAGCAGAGCACATGTTTTTTTTTGTCCCCACCTAAACTGAGAGATGAACAAACAATAAAAAAGGAATATAAATTTTGCTTCACAATTTGGAGGAAAATTCGGGTATAATAAGTGTGCGGTGGAATGAGTCTTTGTGAACCTCCAAATGGACTGAGCAAGAATTCAGGATTGGTAGCCTACTCATGTAAATTAATCATCGACAGAATTCTCTGCCCTCCCCCTAACTTATATAAGCATTCTGATTGGCTGTTATGAGTCCCATGTTGACAACACTGTTTTGTCCTGAGTTTTGACCATTGTTTGGGTTTGTGAATCCTCTCATAAGAAATCTGGCCCATGGCTAGAGAAAAGCCTGATGACCCCCCTTGTGTTATTCAGGAGTATCTACAGAGAGGTGCTCTTCCTGTCGTTGGTGGCTCTGGGACGGGAGAACATAGATGTTGGTGAGTGGAAGGCGGTGTGAATGCGATCTACTTCACACTGAGCGCGCCCCAATTCACTACGCTGACACTACTGTGAGATAAGATAATACGTTCATTGTATTTATATTTGTGTTTATTCAGTGGTCACGCTGTACTGCATACCCATAACTGGCTGACCCAGGCCTGTGGTGTAACACTAAATTAAAGTTTGAGTCAGTTTGTTCTTCCTTTGCCCCCTGCAGAGGCCTTTGACAGGGAGTACAAACAGGCCTATGAAAACATGAGCCCCGAGAAGAGGAAGGCCCTGTCCCAAATTGACCAGCCGCCCAGCAGCAGTGTACAGTGGTGCCTCAAATGCTTTGGCGCGCCCGTCATCTGACATCGCACCCTGCTGGATCGGAGGAGAACTTTCAGAGAGTAAAGTGGCACTTTCCCGGGTGGATGCTCGGCCGTGGCAGAAAGAAGGGAACAAAGTTTGCACGGCGGATCAAACGGCCAAAGATGATGCTAGTGCTAGCTTTCCTCACACCCACAGCTGTTTCTTTGCCTCATTGAGCTGTAATTATCCTTGCCTTAACTCATTATTTATATATTATACAAAACACAGAAATCTCCATCTGTGATGTTGAGCATTTCAACCAAAAAAAAAGGTTTAGAATCAATATTCTCTGCAACAGTGGAGCTGTGTTTTTAAGTCTTAAACGGTGAATAGCACCTGCCTGGCTTGCTGAGTCAAAAGAGAGCAATTTTGAAGAAGAAACCTGAATATTGCATCTGTATATAAAGTATGTGTGCTTGAATGGCCATGACTGCTCCCCTAGTGGCTGTGCATGGTATTACCAGTCCAGTGCACATTCAGAATTCAAATTCTGAATGCATCTCAGAACCACTCAAAAACAGCCTTTTATCTCAAAATCTCAGCCTGCAAATTAAATGTATATAAAGATTTTTTTTAATTGAGTGTACCTATTTGCACTTTCTCGGGAGACAGTTTCCCTTTAGCCTGTCGTGTCTATTTGTTTGGACATTTTACCTGTGAGTGAGAACCTGAGGGAATATGCCGGTTGCCTTGTGTTTATAGATTTGAGCCTTAATAAACCAGCAGGTTAGGTCTGTGTGTGTGGATCTCAGAATGCTTGATTAGGGAGGGGATGGGGGTGTTTTTATACTGTGGTGAAGACTGAATAGTGTGGACTCTCATTTGGACAATAGACTGAAGCAGCTGTATTCCAACATTCCGTCATTCTGTAGTAGCGGCAAAGGGAGAAGAGTGATTTCCGAGACCTGTCGTATGAACGTATCCAATAAGATGCGCAGTTTTTTTTTTCCCCAGGAAAATCGATTTCTCAGCGCAGTAAGGTAGTATCGTCATGGTAAACTTGGCGTCAAATCCTATGTCATAAACCAAACTGTGATCTTAAGATGTTTGCCTTATAACCTATTGTGACATAAAAAAGGGTGGAGCTACAACTTCTGCAAATTACCGACTTCAACCTTTCCCTTACAGAAAAAAGATTAGTTCAGATCCATCACTGTTACTGTTAACTTATTGTAACTGCACCAGTTTTTGGTATTGCATCTCAGATTCCCATTATTCCTTTTGTGTTGTTTTAACTTCAGTTTGTAATCACAAATATCCAAAAATTGCCAGAGATCCTGCTCTCTAAAGCAGAAGGTGTAGGAAGTAAATATCAGGTCGAAAAACTGGTCTGGGCTCAGTGGATTCTGTGAAAGGGCTTTAAACTGTGTTCAAAGTTTACATGAGAAAACTGATGATATACCAATTAAAGAACTGCAGACAATCAATTACTTTGAATTCTGTCCCTATGTTTGACCGCAGTGCTGTGTGCTCATGTCATTAATGTACTCACTTTACATCCTTAATGAATCAGGCATCTTTCAAGATGGGAGAGTGTGTACGTTGTGTTTTGATTTCAAAACAGCACCCCTTGTTTGTAAATTCTGGTTCAGTCAGCCTGTGATTCCCAACCCTCTTCAGCTGTAAAACAAAATGATTTGTCCCGCTGCGCTTGTATTTGCTTTGATACTTGGTAGTGATGGGACAGTGGAGCATGGCACACAGACAGCTACCAGTAACTTAGAACCAAAGATGTTGCTTTGTGATGAACAGCACAAGCTGTCTTTGGTTCAAGCTAACCGGTGATTGACAGCAGATAGTAGCTAAACCCATTTTGTGGTCGTGGTCCTTCAGTCTCCCATCACTTCTTGCAGCTGATTAACTGGAGGGTCTGACAGTGGAACAGGGCCCATATGCAGTGATTTTTATTTTCCTGTCATACTGTCAAATGCAAATGTCAAAACTGTCATGCAATAAATGTCCTGGTTTTCAACGGCTGCACTGGGTGAAGTTCTGTTCATTTTCCAGCATTTAATCCCAGGAAATCATCTCTTCATTAGAGGCGCCTCACTGTGTAGAAATCATCTCTTCATTAGAGGCGCCTCACTGTGTAGAAATCATCTCTTCATTAGAGGCGCCTCACTGTGTAACCTGATCTAAAATGGCATCTGTAAACCCAATGTGAGAAATTTGATATAAAGTTCAGTGAACTTTTTCCCCAAATTTTTTGTAAACATGTACAGCACTGTCCTGACGCACCCTACATGGCCCCAAAAATATAGCAACTCACGGCAAACTACTTTCCCCTGGAGCTACGGCCGCAGACACCCAAGCCCCGTCTGCATGGCCTGCCTCTTTGAGCCTTTTTCATCCTTTAGTGTTTTTAATCTTCTGTCACAGGAGCATAAACAAAAGTCGTATACTGTATGCGGCAACCAAAAAATATTATCGGATAATAAATGTGTTCAAGACAACACTGGCCCACTTGAGCATTCAGAGATGCAGAAGTGAAATCCCAAGAACTTTAAAGGCAAACGCGGTGGTCCGTATTTAGAGGAAAAACTTTTATTGGCGTCTTCTTTACATGGGAAAGTGTGTTTTTCTTTACTTCTGGCTGGATTCGGACTTGGATGTGGAGGCTCTCAGGGATGACAGGCGACGTCTCTTTGCGATCTGTTCCTGCCGCTTCTCCTTGGCCTCCTGCAAAGCAGACACAGTACCTCAGTTAACCGTGCAAATACACAAACATCAGTAAACGTACAGACGCCATACCGTAACGCAGTGCTCAAACATGTGCACAGTATTAAAGTAGTATGTACAGACGCTGTACTACAGCGAAGTGTGCTAATGTAGACTTTGTGAAAATGTGCAAACATCATCACAATGTAATTTTTCTTTCAATAGAATCCCGTATCTGTATGTTGGACAGTTCAACTCACATACTGTCATTAGTCTTTAAATTTTCTCCATTGTCAAATGAACATTACACATTAGCAAAGAGGGCAAATACACAGACATGACCTGTACTAGAGCCAAGCCGATGTGGGCCTATCACAGATATATCAGTATATGAAAACTTTTTTTATACACAACATATAGTCCAGAAATAGAGGCTTGGGATGATTTAGAAATGGTGTTATCACACAGTTAATCCAGCAGATGGCAGTATTAAGGACTGTAGGACTGAGAGGAACTTGTGAAAAAGAATGCCATGTTCATTCAAATATTACGTACATTAATCTTTTATATATTAAGAATATTGGCCAATATACCAATGTCAGAATTTTTCGCTCCATAATATCAGCATCGGACCCAAGAATCCAGTATCGGCACTACTATGTACAGACATTATCATGCAGTCCAGCCTGCTGTTGTGTTAGCGTGCCGTAACGTTGTGTTCGCGTGCCGTAACGTTGTGTTAGCGTGCCGTAACGTTGTGTTAGCGTGCCGTAACGTTGTGTTCGCGTGCCGTAACGTTGTGTTAGCGTGCCGTAACGTTGTGTTCGCGTGCCGTAACGTTGTGTTCGCGTGCCGTAACGTTGTGTTAGCGTGCCGTAACGTTGTGTTCGCGTGCCGTAACGTTGTGTTCGCGTGCCATAGCGTTGTGTTCGCGTGCCGTAACGTTGTGTTCGCGTGCCGTAACGTTGTGTTAGCGTGCCGTAACGTTGTGTTCGCGTGCCGTAACGTTGTGTTAGCGTGCCGTAACGTTGTGTTAGCGTGCCGTAACGTTGTGTTCGCGTGCCGTAACGTTGTGTTCGCGTGCCGTAACGTTGTGTTAGCGTGCCGTAACGTTGTGTTCGCGTGCCGTAACGTTGTGTTCGCGTGCCGTAACGTTGTGTTCGCGTGCCGTAACGTTGTGTTCGCGTGCCGTAACGTTGTGTTAGCGTGCCGTAACGTTGTGTTAGCGTGCCGTAACGTTGTGTTAGCGTGCCGTAACGTTGTGTTAGCGTGCCGTAACGTTGTGTTAGCGTGCCGTAACGTTGTGTTCGCGTGCCGTAACGTTGTGTTCGCATGCCATAGCGTTGTGTTCGCATGCCATAGCGTTGTGTTCGCATGCCGTGACGTTGTGTTCGCATGCCGTGACGTTGTGTTCGCATGCCGTAACGTTGTGTTCGCATGCCATAGCGTTGTGTTCGCATGCCGTGACGTTGTGTTCGCATGCCGTAGCGCGTACCTTCATCCTCTTGGCCAGCAGCTTGGCGTACTCGGAGGCCTCCTCCTTGTTCTTCTGCGTGCGCTGCTTCTTCAGGGCGATGCGGCGGCGCTTGTGCTGGAGCACACGGGGCGTCACCAGACGCTGGATCTTTGGGGCCTTGGTTCTGGGCTTCTTACCTAACGGGGCAGGGGCGGAGAACAGACACCACGGTTATTAACGTGATAATGCTGGCTATTATTGTGTCTGAGCTAATCAAGGCCAGATAAACGGCCTGTAATTGTTCAACAATGTTATCTGCCTCGTTCTGGAATAACCGTGAGATCCGAGTGTTAAACAGGATCCAGGGAGTAAGAACTGATTTGCTACTTTGTTCCACAGCCGTACAAAACCCTTTAGTTCTAGGGGGAAAAAAATTCTGCAAAAATGCATCCCCTACAAAAACACCAGCTTCAAACGCTGGGCGAAAAACGTGATTTATTCTGAAGGATGGAAACTATTCACCACATTCTATGCACAAAGACATGGAAAACAAACAGGGAGATATGGTTTAAAACAGGGTCAGACAGTGTTTCAGAGGAGAGCACATTGTCTGTATTCCTGAACTGACAGAGTGATGCCCATTCCAAACCAGTGAAGCATTTGTTAAATTCAGTGCTCGCCCAAAACAATTAGGCATAACCCAGGTTTTTTTGGGGGCAGGGAATCGAACTGAAAGACCCACAGATTATACCTCAGTTTGAAATAAGACCTGAACTACAGGAGGGGGCTTGGGAGAGCAATGCAGTTCAACCAGCCACAGTAAGGGGTCAGGTCGCATCTGGTGAGCAGCTCCACGGTTTCTGTAGCACAACACTGTCCCCCCTTTGAGGCTACAGACCAGCCTGAAAGGG
This sequence comes from Albula glossodonta, assembly GCA_019788955.1. NCBI lineage: Eukaryota > Metazoa > Chordata > Actinopteri > Albuliformes > Albulidae > Albula > Albula glossodonta. Next base: position 571,992 of record JAFBMS010000191.1, read on the forward strand.
TCTACTGGTGTGCGGGACCAAAGGCATCCATCTATTTCACCCAAATATTGTTTCCTCCCCCTTTCAGTAAGATGTACCAGGCAATGTATATAAAGAAATTGACTGATTTTACAGTCTACAACAAGAGTGAAGCATTGTTTGCATTGAATGTACAAATACAATGGGAATACATGTACCCTAAAGTACCATGTTTGAAATCTCGTTTCATTTCAGTACAACATTCTACTTCCTCATCGACAACATGGCCAAGCCGCTTGGTTAGAAGCATCTGGTGGGTGATTTTTGAAGTCCAAGTCTCTACACTAATTCTAAATGCAAACTTGTTTGAGCCACAAGGCCTGAAGAAACAGTGGTTAACGGAGAAGGACTCACCCTCCTTGGTCAGGGGCCTCCTCACCACATACTGTCTGACGTCGTCCTCCTTGGACAGGTTGAAGAGCTTGCGGATCTTGCTGGCCCTCTTGGGACCCAGGCGGCGAGGGACAGTGCTGTCGGTCAGGCCGGGGATGTCCTTCTCACCTGGAACACCAACAAAAAAAACAAAAACACACCTTCAGCCTGTTGCACACCTGCTACACGCTAGCTAGTGATGGCACAGTGAGACTTCACTGAACCAAAAACGGGAGGAGCCACCATCACATGACGTTAATGACTTATTTGGGCCAATGAAGGCATTGACGGTGGAGAGAAACATGCTTCCCATTGTTCAGAGTGATGCCATTAGAGACAGCAGTGCGTCAGGCTCATAGACCAGCTTCTCTCTCTGATGCAGTACACCCTCTGCACAACATCCAATTAAGTACACGTTCTTAACACGAACACACAGCGCCACTACGGCCTGAACTTGCATAATTCAGAACTTCCTCTTTGTTCTTTCCTAAAAGTCTTTTTCAAGACACTGCAGCGAAGGGCTTGGGAGAGCAATGCAGTTCAACCAGCCATAGTAGGGGGTCAGGTCGCATCTGGTGAGCAGCTCCACGGTTTCTGTAGCACAACACTGTCCCCCCTTTGAGGCTACAGACCAGCCTGAAAGGGTCTACTGGTGTGCGGGACCAAAGGGACAACCAATTACAGCAACCTGGCCAAATCTGTTTCCCCATCTTGGCAAGATATGTTCTGGCACAGTTACCCAATACATCTAGGATTCTCCTCAAAGAATGCTAGAATCGTGCTTCACTACAACATGAAATCAGCCATGTCAAGATTCGTCCATGGTTATGCTCAATGCTCGTGCTTACTCAAGGTCTTGTGTAGCTCTTGAGTTAACTGTTAACATGGATAGATACACCCAATATGAAAAAGTTTCCCCCATGTATTCAGCTCTGACTCAAATCACACTAATGTTATCCATGATTTGTCACCTGTGAGCTGTCCTAATTGTTAGCACCATCAGCATAATAATGCAAGACTTTCCATTCTTTTTCTCTGATTTGCCAGCATGCAAATGTTTAAGATATTCAATTACCATGGGATCCCCCATTTGCATAGAAGTCACAGGCAAAGCCAAATGTGAATTTAACCAGTTGCTTTCATCTGCTTTTACCAGGTGGCAGCTATTGCGGATTTGTGCTCGTTCCTATATCACTAAGGGCGGAGGCTCTCACCTTTCTTGATGATGACCAAGTTGAGCACGCTGAGGTTGGCATCGACGATGCAGCCGCGCACGGACTTGCGCTTGCGCTCGCCGGTGCGGCGGGGGCGGTAGCAGGAGTGCCCTTTGCTGAGCAGCAGGCGGACGCGGCCGTGCGTCAGTACGCCCTGCTTCATGGGGAAGCCCTGCTTGTCGTTTCCCCCGCTGATGCGCACCACGTACCCCTGCAAACAAAAAAAAACAAACAAAAAACACATGAGATCCACACACGGTATTCAAACGAATGCTCCATGGTGGTGATGGGAGTACTCGGGTTTCACTGAGCCACATAAGGGTGGAGCTACACTAACGTTTTGGTGACTTGTTTGGACCAATGATTTGCTCTGGCCAAGGAGGAAAACCCAAGCAACACTTGAATCAAGACACTGATGCATTCCCCCAGTCACCACCCCCACTACACCCCAAAGGTCCTCCAAATACCCATAACCCCCTGTGGTCAAACCAAGGTAGGGAACCCTTGCTCTTGACCAAGACCCATTTGCTAAAAAAGCATCCCAGCTCTGGTATATGCAGACTGAATCAATGTTACATAAATCCAGTGACTGGCTGGTGAGTTTTCATTTATATTCACTTTTCCCACAAATAAAAAATTTAATTTGTACACAAGGTTTAAACAGTTTAACACATTTAACATTTGTCTCAACCCACAGCTGCAGAGAAATCACTACCTTCCACTCGTCGCCCATTCACTGTTCCCAAGGACAACGAAAATTTTGAACATCTATTTCAAACTGTTTAGAAACGTTGAAATGAAACCCTCAGTTGGTGAATGATCACAGCCTCACAATGTGAAAACCGTCTCGGCCATTTCTGCTGCACGACTTCAAGCTCACCTTCCACTCATCGCCCAGGGGGTCGGCAGCGACCTCGGTGGCCATGCGCTTCTCGTAGAAGGTGCGCAGCTTCCGCTCATCGTCCACCTCGATCAGCTTCTGGCAGCCAGTGGCCGGGAAAGAGATATTCAGCTGAAAGAGAGAGAAAGGACGTTAAGCACTACAGTTTATAAAAAAAAAAAAAAAAAAAAAAAGCTACAGTGAATTATCTCTATTAGAAAAACTTAAATGCAACGGGGTGAGAATAACGGGTGTTGAGATCTCCAGTCTGGGAGGGTTAAAGGGTGTTCTGCAGCCCTTCACTGATCAACCGTTATTATCCATTTGCAGGTTAACTCAGCTCAGCTGATTTCTTGGTTCTAAATAAGTCTCTGATTTTAAAGTGAGGACAACAACCAGAAGCCCCTATGGGTCTGACTTTACTCAGCCACTCTCCAATAGCTGAAGTATTATTAAAACAAAGCCATGTCATAAGTACATCTTGCCCGAGCCTACAGTGCAGACAATGATTAAAGTGGCCTTCTCTGGTGTAAGGCCGCTTAGCGTAACAGGAACAGTGTGTGTTGTTTTTTTGTTTTGTTACCTTTCAACCTGGAGCAATTCAGGCCTTTAACTAGGTGTGGACCAATTAGCTAATCAGCCAGTCAAACACAAGCGCCCACAGAGACCCTCAAGACTGGATTTGTGTGCCCCACTAGCATCCCGCAAGCCAGGACTTGAACATCCCTAAGGTCGGTCTGTATGACACAACCTGGAAACCTGTTCCACGCACTGACAACTATGTGAAGTTCCTTAATATGGAGAGGCCGGTTGTAAAGCTGAAAGACTGTCAAACAGCCATTTAAAAATTGAGCTTAGCTATGAATTTGATTAAGTCACCTAAAATATCAGTTCAGTATCGTTCCCGGCTACCCTCCGATTTAAAATCATTAGTAACCTGCCTGGGAATAATGAAATCAAAGAAGTCCTTTAAGTTTCTGGCTACCTCCCTTGCTAGCTGACCATGGTGCAGTGACATTATAGCACGCCAAGCTGACGCCTAAAACACGGACTGTCTGGACAGCTGGCTAAAAGAATTCAGACATTTTGAATCAAACTTTCTTGCTGACTATTCTTCACTGTTTCTATGTTTCCATGCCAAATCCGCAAGTGCTGCCATGGATTCGTGGCACGAGGCCTTGCTAGCAAGATAGCTAAGGCGACTACCGTAGAGCTACTGACTACAAACAGCCATTTAAGTTGCTACGTCTCAGGTTCACCGAAGCGGTGATTGAGAAGACTTTATGGGCAATTCCGCTTGAGTATCAAACTCCTGACATCACACATGGTAAAGTAAGTCTAGTTAGCTACACATTTCTTTGACTGGAGGCGGCCATGTTTATTGCTGCCTGTATTCCCCGTTAGCTGTGCAGAACAAAATCAACATCCATCTTTCACTTAGTACCTTTCGGACACCAAGCAAACAGACATAATAAATTGTTAGTGTTGTGTCTGGCACTGTTAGGTTAAAATTAAGATGCATAAACTTCGCCATTTCATCCAAAAACAGATTTTCATTCACCTCACCTTCATTTTGTGGGACTGACGCGGCTCGGGTCCGCCACTGAAAAGAGAACGGATATCCGTCCCACGCGCTCACATAGACACGTTATAATATCGCGATGTTTCTGCGAGCATTTCCTGACACAATCTCCCACTCTGACTGTAGTTAGAGCAGAGCAATTGAAAGCTTTGAGTTAGAGCATAGAATGTCTTAAATTTGACACTTTTTTGCATTGACAGTTTTCTTCTAATACATGCGCTTTATTTAACCTTGTTGTATTTCAATTATTTTTAAGCCAGGCTGTTATAGGTTTATTGTTTTCTTCCTGGTGAATATTTTACAGTATTGAAATTGGGATCTACAATCTGCATTTATTGAAGAAAGACACAATTGTCCCACTTCCTCTAAATACCTGGATTATAGATGATGTCTGTATGTGAAATAGTTTTGCTTCATGGCACAATTTTAAACTGAATAATTTGTACTCTGTAGCCCAGTAGCAAGTTTAAGTTCTCAGAATAAGTTCTGTCCGCTAACGTTTCGCATAGCCGCTCACCAACATTTTTCCTTCTGCCGATAGAAAACCTGGACTTCATGATCTCTGATCTCTACCTCGTTGCCTGGACTGTCCGCAAGCGTTCCCCTGGTTGCCTGTTAATAAATCGCTGGGGGACCGACAGGGAAAATTGTCACAGCATCTTTGCTACCAGAATACTATTTACATCGTATGTGCACGTTCCTATCCAAATAAAAAAAAAAAAGTAAGGCAGTCTAAAGGCTGTTCAGGTAACTTTCACGTCATGCAGGCTATATAAGAATCACATTGTAGGCGTTTCACAAACATTCAGCTCTGTTAATTTCTTCATCATTAGAAACAATATATGATTAATCTGTGCCGTTGTGTAACGAATATGCAATAAATGTTTAAACATTTCATGCAACAGATCTGGTTATTTTGTATCATTAGATTCAACACGAGCAAAAACACTGTCGCTGGTATTTGCGAGTTTCCAAGGAAGACACCAACACAAGTTACTTTGCTGTCACAGGAAATGTCCACAATAGCTTGAGCGCCTAATAATCTCTTCATTGCAGAGATGTCACCAGCAAGTTAGCTGGACAACCAGATAAATGTTGCAGGGAATATGTGCAAACTTGAGTTCTCATTTTCGACCGCATTTTCAGCACTTGTTCCCACACCAAGAAGAACATAGAAAGCAAGAAGTGACCCTGACCTTTTTAAACTATGCCACAATCAAACGGCGCGTCAAAGTCAGGAGATAAAATTCAGGAGAAGCGCACACTGCTGACAGAATAACCGCTCGTTCCTTAGTACACGTCCCTCAGCATTTATCTGCGAAGTTGAGTAGCTGCACGCATGCGTTGATCACATGTTGCTAGCGATCACAGTTGTTGGTGTAGACACCGTGATCCCGGAGATTAGCGGCAGAGGAGCTCTACATTCCGCTATAGCTAGCCAAATATGAGGAGCAAAGCGTTGTTCTCCTGGAGGATTGTAGGATTCTTAGTGCCATTCTACAGTTGCAATTTTAATCACGTTTAGTTCAGAACGATGTCAATAATAACTGACAGTAATTTTTCAGCCTGCACTATTGGCTGGTAACAAGCTAGCAACTGTATATTAAGACAGTTGGCGTCAACTCGAGCGAAGGTTTTGACTATTATAGCAAGTTGGCTACATAGTCAACATAATCTTTGGGTGAAGATCGATACCCTGTGACAAAGGACAGAAATGAGCAACCTGCTGTTTTGGGACCAGCTACAGGCTGGTAGCTCCGAAGTTGACTGGTGCGAAGGCAATTACCTTATTTACCCCAGCATAGCGGAATTCTACAACACGGTCTGTACGCAATGTCATTTTAATATGCAGTGTCATTTTAACTAGCCCTCTGCTCGTCTCTTTTCAATATAATCACCCTGCTGTCTTTGTACGTTAGCGGTATTTTATACGGCTTACTGTAGTGTTAGATAGGTTAAATAGATAGTGTTAAATTGTCAGATCGGATATTATGTCATAAATGTGTGAAATGTTGGCCAGCTGAAGTACAACAGTTTTAGAGGTGCGCTCGTCAGCCTACTGTCAGATTCAGTTGTCGGGGATTGTGAGCTTCTGATGTCAAAATAG
>JAFBMS010001901.1:0-35059 GCA_019788955.1 Albula glossodonta
CCACCTCGGCCTCACTCCAGATGTCTTTGCTGTAGCTCTTCTCATAGGTGGATGTAGCTGAAAATAAAAAGACCACCACACATACACTTAACCGCTGGCAGTACAGTACAGTGATTCTCAGCTTTGATTCTGGAATAGGTCTGTGCTTGCTGGTTTTCATCTGACCAAGCTCTTGATTAGTTGAGGTTGCTAAAAATGTTGAAATAGATTTAAACACATTGCAGCTTTGGCTGTTCACTAAATGTATCTCTGAATTTTTCATTTTCTACAAGTCTTAGTTTCAAAGACCAGGTGATCATACTTTTAGCATTTAGAGCTTTTCTAATATGTATATCTATTCAGACAATATGTAACCTTTACCTTAATGATTGATCGTACTATTAAGAGTCCTTAAATAAATATGGAAGGTGTACCATGAATATGTTTGGGACACATTATCCATCATTACATAGCTTTTGGAATTGTGTGCAATTACATAAAATTAATGTCCATAACATAGGCCTACACAGGAGGACTGGCATTGTACATGACACACAGTGAGGAGAAATATGACTCACCAGTTTTACTGTCAGCTGATTTTGCAGGGCCAATATGTCCGGGGCCAATCTTGGCACTAGATGGCACAAACTGCAATTGACACAACTAAGTTACAAACTTACCAGCTCATGTAAACACAATATCATGGTTACAACATGCTGTATGCTAGCTATATGTTATGTTGCCTGTTTGTTGGCCTATTGGCAGTGAAAAACGCGAATAGTGGTAGCAGCGGTATGTAGTTTATGAACTTGGTTCGCCTGGAAGAATTGAACGTACTGAGCAGTCGACTTCCTCGTCATCGTCCGGTGGGGATAGCAATGCTGAGAGAGCGTGTAAACTATTCACTGATGACAGACCCTCCATCTTCGGCAAATACACTGACACACGTAACAGAACTGGAAAGCTGAAGCGTAGATAATGTCCACGCTACGAAGTTCTCGACACCTTTTTTTGCTTGGGAAACAATTCGGTTTCCATGGTGACCAGGGTTGCCAGATCAGTCACTGGGTTATTTTGACTCTTTTAGGTCGGAAGCTTTCACTACTGGAGAATTGAAAACTTTTTAAAGTTACTCCCCAAAAATATTAGTGGTATTCTAAGTTTTTTTTTTTTTTACTGATTCTTACAAATTTTAATAGCTTACATGGACTTACATGCCACCAATACACCAATACATACTTATTACTGGAGATGTAACACAGGCAAATAGAATCTATAAATACCTGTCGGCCAAATCAAGTAGTTACAAAATCAGAGGGATACATTAAGAATGTCTGAGGGCAAGGGGCACAGTATAGTACCTTTTTGTAAGATAAGAAAATAAAAACTTCCCAGCTGCCATAAAAAAAGTTAAAGAGAGGTTTAACGTTGTCTTTTTTGTTTTCTCAAATGCATGGATAATTCATGAAGTCTTAGATGTTTTTCTTGACCAACCCTTGAGTTAAGAAAGTAAGATTGAAGTGGATCTATTTTTCACTAGTCTTAACATGATCTACGCCTGTCAAAAATGAGGTATTCGCCTCCTCAGAAATAGAGAAATGAGCTTATGTACAGCTGACCTGGTAACTTGTAGTTCTTTCCACAGTCATTCAGAGTGGCTTCTTTTACCTCTGTCTCTGGAATATGCACTTTTTTCCTCCAATTCAGACCAAAGTATAAAGGACTCACATTTCTTTGCAAAAACATAAAGTAATTGCAGCCTTCCAAAAGGCTTTTACTATTTCCAAAATAATTGCAGGACTTAGTCTCCATAAAAAACACATCGTTTTATAAGGTGGTTTACATGACAATTAAAAAGACAGATTCAGCCATCACCTTCTTTACACTGTGTCTCTATATTGGACACCATAGCTCAGTATTAACAGGGACATAGTACAAAATGCTTACAATTGGAAATTGCATGTAAAATTAGTCCAAGATGGAGTTTGGAACATAAATGGAACCAACCATGACATGTTCATCATAAAGGAAACCTGTAATAAGGACAGATATACCCAGGAGAAAAATGACTTCCATACACTCACAAACCATCTGAGAATGTAGCCAGGCATCAGGTACAAAATGTTTGTGCACAATAGCATTGATCAGAACATAAAATGTGATGAAATCACTGAAACTGGCAGGTAAGTTACTCTCATATTGAATATGTTTCCCTCAATTGACAGATCATATACAGTTTCCCTATGCTGCAGTTGATTGCTCATTTTCTTCATTGTGTACAGCTGGTAAAATTCACTCCCAAATGGGGGATTATACACCATTTGGCAACACCAAAAGCGACAAGCTCATGGGTTTCGATTTCGAGTGAAAATGCACCTTGTTGCAATTTAAATCATGAAACTAAACATTTAATGCCACGAATGTCTTGGATGAATAATGCAGCGAAGGAAGCGTCAGTTTCATCTGTTGTCATAAGCTTTAAGTTTTTAGGCACGCACATGATTCCGTCTGTTACCGGCACTGACGTGGCTACCTAAAACGTGGGTCCTTTAACACAGACCGACGCAGTTGTGATCTGTCTTGCTGTCGCCAATTTGGCGGTGTTCTGTCAGGTTTCGGAGTTTGAAGATAAGACATAAGTTCTGTAAGTTCATATTTTATCAGTGAGTCAGTTATCTAATGTGAATTAAGGTTTTTATTAATTTTCTGGAGACTGAATAATATTCTACATGGTGTCTAATGGAATGTACACTGCTAGTGCAAGTTAGCTTGCGTCTTCCTATATAGTCGGTGTGGCGCACATTTAAACTCCTGGGTTAGCTAGCCAGCTACATATTGCTAGCTTAAGTTTTTGTTTGTTTAGGAACGTTAATTGCTCTTCTATATAACCACAATGTCTTGCACATGTATGTAGCTCAATAGTGTACAGACTATAGGTTTATTTTATTTACTAGCTCACGTTAGCGTTAGGTTATTGTAACGTTATCTTGCAGCACGTTAGCTAACTTACTTGGCTAGAGCTGGTCATCAGAAGTATTATAACGTTACCCGGGTAACTTGGCTAAGGTCAGATGGAGTTATTCTGGCAGTTGCCAGAGTAGTTTATCAAAAGTTTAAGCTGAGTGACTGTAGTGAAATGTTTAATGCGTGGGAAGTGAGAATTTCTCCTGCGCTGCTAACTGTCAAGACTGGATTCTGATGTATCGGGGTCTTCCCTAAGCACTACCCACTGCTCTGTGAACTGGTATTGGATAAACTCCTGGACTATGGCACTCCACTGTTTTCTGAGAGTACTAATGATTTCCATTTAGAGCAACTTTGGGATCTTCAGTTTTCAGTTAAGTCTCAAAAGCCACCATACGTTGCTGGTGTATGCAGTGAGTAAAGCAGTTGGTGATGCTGGTAACTCCTTTCACCTGGTTTCTTGGTTGTGGAGTGATTGCTGAGTTTGTGGTAAAAGTGAAAATGGGCAGAGCAGGTGGTTGTGTTGGATCAGGGTTGACCACCCTCAATCTAATACTGGCTTGATAATTCTACACAGTCAAATGTCAGCAACACTCATATTCCATTACAGTTCAGTCATTGACATTTGGATGATGAAGAATAATGAACACACTCATGTCATGGAGCTTCTTGTTATTGTTTCTCCAGGTATCAGAATGAGTTTTAGTTTTGGTACCGGCGGTGGCGGCGGATTCAGCTTCGGTGCGAAAACGACCGCTGCTGGGGCTGCCCCTGCCTTTGGTATGAGCGCCAGCACCCCTGCTACCGCCGCCGCTGCCGCTCCTCCGGGCGGTGGCTTCTCGTTCGGAACCCCCGGCCAGGCTCAGGCTCAGGCTCAGGCCCCCGCCGCAGCGCCTCAGCCCACGGGGCTCTTCGCGGCGCCCAGCCAAGGGGCCACGGGGGGTTTCAGCTTTGGCAACCCGGCACAGGGCAGCGCAGCGGGTGGTGGCTTCTCTTTCGGGTAAGTGCATGGCGCTGTGAAGGCCGCAGTTTGTCCTCGTGGATTGGATTCATCGCTTTGTGATTTTCAGTTCAAATGCAACGCTTCGTCTCGCCCTGCAGTGCCAGTGCCACGAAGCCTGCCTCCACAGGGCTGACGTTGGGCACCGCAACACCGTCCTCAGGCACAGCATTCACGCTTGGAGGGGGGCTCGCCACACAGACCACCGCGGCACCCGCAGGTGGGGGGTTCGCCTTTGGCACAGCTGGCGGGTTAGGGGCTCCAGCCACGCAGGCCCAGACTCAGCAGCCGGCCGCAGGAGGGTTCTCCCTAGGGGCTGTGACCGCCGCCCAGCCCTCAGGAGGATTCAGCTTCGGAGGAGCCAAGGTCCAGGCTACCACCACAGCAGCCGCCCCCACAGCTGCAGCAGGGGGCGGGTTCTCATTTGGGGCAACTGCTACCCCTGCACAGCCCTCTGCCTCCCTGTCTCTCGGTGGCCAGACCTCAGGTGAATCCACAGGTTTACAAGTACTTGCTACGGAACATGGATCTATTTTTATTGTATATCTAATATCAATTGAAGCCCATGGGGCATTATAAAATGGAGCCTGCACAGATGCATCAAATGCTTTGACATGTGAAACACTGGCTTTTGCCTGAGTCCTCATTTAAATGCCTAAAATAACCTTAGTCCTGCTTATGTTGTTTGGATTCATGCAATTAAACCAAAAACTTAGGCTAGTAGCCTGAGTCCAGTGATGAAAAGCTGAAAATAATATTTTGTGAATAATGTGGCTGCAGTGATACTGATTGTGAAATCAGACCCTGTGTTTTTATACCAATGCTTAATTCACTAGTGTAAGTGTAGGCACACGTACTATGGACACTGCTTGCTAATTGATCCAATCATCTTAGGTCAAACTTTGGGTGCACCAGCAGCAACCTCTGCAGCGGCCCCAGGAGCTACAACCCAGGGAACTGGGTCATCTTTTGGAATCAAAACTTCAGGTATGTTGGATTTGACAAAATGGTCTTGATATTATCAATGAAAGAACAATGAAAAGGTTCTTAAGTCAAAGCTCTTAACCATTAGGGGCAGTTGTGTGTATGTATGTATTTTTGTTTGACTCTTTCATTCTCCCCACTGACCAGCCACTCCGGCCCCGGCCCCCACCGCTCTGGCCAGCCTAGCGGCCCCCACGGCGGCCCCGTCCCTCTTCACAGCCACAGCGGGAGCACCTCCTGCTGCGTCCACAGCAGCCACAGGGTTCACACGTGAGGATCTCCCTCCCTCCCTCTCCTTTTCTCACCCACACATCCACCCATGTTGCACTACATGTTGCACTACATTCTACACAAACCGTTGCGTCCCGATTTACATGTACTGTCTACTGCCCGGAGTTCACAGAATTTTAGATGCTTTGCTGGAAAAAAGGAATCCGTTACTTTTGCAGTATAGAAAGAATGTGGGTAACCATGCTGCAGCTTGTTTGTGTCAGAAGCCTTGAATAGCCTTGGCTTTAAATAAGTTTGCTATGTAAATGTTCAATGCCACTGTTCTGGTACTCTATCCTAGGCTCATCATTGCTGTGTCATGTTCTTAGGCGTTTAAAATAAATGTAGTTTCTCTCTGTTTGGCGTGTAAAACCTTAGCAATCCAAACATGTTGGAACCAATGGTGATATGGAATACTCAACACTCAGCAGACTGTGTCTTCAAATGTTAGTTGACTGCGTAGACATCCTGATTTATTCTAACGTCTCTCCCAATGTCCCCCGTGTCCTACAGTGGGAATGGCTGCGCCAGTTGCAGCAGCAGCAGCAGCCCCTGCAACCACCTCAGCTGCCAGCAGCGCCTTGAACTTCATAATAAAGCCCCTGGGAGCTGCGGCCACCAGCACGGCCTCGACAGGTACTCGCTAACATGCCAGCAGCACTGAGAATGTAAAACACCAGGTACTCTTGCTTCTTGACCAGTCAATGGCCCTCGTATAGCACAGATTTGCTGTCATTAGAACAATTACCCCTTTTTTAACATATTTTAAACCAGTGCAACAACAATAGGAGTTCAGGTATAAACCTAATATTGTAGTAGCGTATTTTTCCTTGGCACAACTCAAATAAAATGCATTATCTGATTGGTCTGGTTTTGGTAACAGCTGCTGCTGCCCCCAGCGGTACCACAACTTTCACTACGGGCTTGAAGCCTGGTCTCCCTGCTGCCACGGGTTCCACAGCGGTCATCACGGGCACCACTACTTCCACCACTGCTGCTGCCAGGTACAAACTGGTCTTGCACTTCACCCCCTTCACAGTTCATAAATCCCTGTTCTCTCCTTGGCTGGCTGTTTTGGCCAGGCATATTCTTCTCTCTTGATTCCTATCTCTTTGGGTCAGTTTCAAATCCAGTTCTTTGGTTTGTGTACCTCAAGCGCACCACCGGTGATGTCGTACGCTCAGCTGGAGGCCCTCATTAACAAATGGAGCTTGGAGCTGGAAGACCAGGAGAGGCATTTCCTCCAGCAGGCCACACAAGTCAATGCCTGGGACCGCATGCTCCTGGAGAACGGAGAGAGGGTACAAATGGGGGGGGGGGGGGGGGGGCTCTCCCCTGATGGAGGCTTTCATAGAAACTGAGGCACCCCTTTCAGGAGGACAATGCTCTCTTTACCTTGTGTTCTGGCTCTACTGCCACTTTGGAGTTGCCCTTGTACTTGTGCTAGTTTCAGAATCTGTGAAACTGCCATTTTCCGTTAAGAAAAAAAGTGTTTATGTGAAGTGTTTTTGTAATACTAAAATCCACGATCACATGTCTTCGTAGATTACATCTCTACACAGAGAAATGGAGAAGGTGAAGCTGGACCAAAGAAGGTAAAGTACAAGAGTTGGGATTTTTTTTTTGGCCTGGTGCAAGTTAAACTGGTCAGCATGTGGACACACTGCTATTAGCATACTAATGTGGTCATGAAAGTTTGATTCAGAGAACAGGTACATCTCAAGGATATGGACTGACTCGAACAGCATTGTGAATGTTGGTGTTGGTGTGGTTTTGATTGCAGTAACATTTTTATCTGGCTCACAGGTTGGACCAGGAGCTGGATTTCATCTTGTCTCAACAGAAGGAACTGGAAGACCTGCTGTCTCCTCTTGAGGAGTCGGTGAAGGAGCAGAGCGGCACCATCTACATGCAGAATGCAGACGAGGAACGGGAGAGGACGTAGGTTCCTCTTTACCTCTGAGGGAATCTTGACAAATTGGAGATATTACTCCAGACTGTTGGAACATTTTATAGTTCAGTGTTAGTGGTCTGTCTTTTCGATGTTTTTTTTATTAATTATTATAAACATGTAAAATGTACATGTCTGTATTATAGACATCTAAACTGAAAGTCCTCTCTATGTAGTGCGAATGTGTTGTGTGTCCAAGAGCAGATCCCAGCTGTATTGATAGAGGAGCGTGACTATCAGTTTGGTGAACGTTCCTCAGCTCTGCTTGGCACCGCAGTGTGAATGAGCGCAGAGAGTGGAGCCCTCCTACCTAGCAGGCCTCTTACCCTTTATGTTCCCCAGGTACAAACTGGCGGAGAACGTGGACGGACAGCTCAAGAGGATGTCCCAGGATCTGAAGGAGATCATCGAGCACCTCAACACCTCCAGCGGGCCTGCCGACACCAGTGACCCGGTACACATCAGGGCAACATGGGGGGAAGGGTGGACGGGGCTTTAATTTTAGAGCCTAGGGAGAATGGGTGGTTGGGATCAGTGAGGTATGGTGATATGACACAAGTATAACAAGAGGATGAAGTGAGATAGTGATGACTCATTGGACACCCTATAGGTTAAAACACAGATAGCTGGTTTCTGATGAAGAGGAGGGAGGGGTTACTGGTAAATGGGGATACACAAAGCCACTGGCAGTCTCACAAAGGAGCCACTCATCTTGTAATGTTTTTTTTTTCTCAGCTTCAGCAAATCTGCAAAATTCTGAACGCACACATGGACTCCCTTCAATGGATTGATCAAAATTCAGGTAAGTATTTTCATGACTAATTTAGGTGGAAACTGCCCCCCTGCAGTCTGAACGCATTGCAGAATTTTAACGTTTTGTTCACCTGAATAATAGTAGATTTGAATAATCTGAACATGAGAACCACTGTGCTAGATGGCCCATACCGTAAGGCTGCACTTGCTCATGGTGCTGCTTAACTGTCCTGTCCACAGTGCTTCTGCAGAGGCGGGTAGAGGAGGTGTCCAAGCTCTGCGATAACAGACGCAAGGAGCAAGAGAAGAGTTTCCGCATCACCTTTGAGTAATAATGTGTGTATAGAAAAAAATTTAGTAATTATTGTGAATGTATCGTTGTGGGATCCTAATAAATGCTATGCCATTTTTTCTGAATAACAAAGAAAACTGTTTTGTATCATTGCTACAATAAAGGATGTGAATTTTCTCTTTTTGTCATTGTGTTACTGTTTGCCAGGAACAGTTTCTCATAAACTTTATAAATGATTCATTTTTAATAAGATGATGCCTGTGAATTTTTTGAAAAGGGTGTAGTATACTCTCCAAACACACTCTTCATATCTGTGGCAATAGCTGTCCTTTTCTTGCTGCTGACATACAATACCATAATTCTAGCAAAGCTCATTTGTTGCCATGTAAACCGTCCACCAAGGGTCAAAGTCCCTTTCGTCGTAGGGACTTCAAGGTAGCTTACTTTTTCAAGAAAGATTGAGTTCGACTTTACGGCTTAGGGCCTGAACTAATATTTGCTTATACGTCTGTGACTTCATATGGAGAGAGATGCGTCTACACGTGGTGCTGTTCTGTGTTTATCTTCGTTCCATGCCAGCTTCCCCCCAGGACGACGCAAAGGTCAGTTGCCTACATTTCAGAATCGCAAAATGAAGCGACAGTCCTAAATGTAGGCATTCGGTGGGAATTCCCATATAGCTTTGCTGAGGGCAATCTTTATTCCACTACACGCGTTTGTCACAGAGTCTCTACAGATCACCGCAGATACCAGATGAAGCCTTCTTTGCGGAGACCTTTGATTCGGGGCCACTGGACAGGTATGTAGGTTGGCGTTCATAAAGCAAGGTAATAGCTGTATCTACTCATTTTCCCCCATATTTTCGGAGAGTGATCACATGCCAGTCTTTTTTTGAAGTACACAGTCAGCATAGTTATTGCATTACTGATTATTCTGCGGTTTTGTGTGGTCGTTTACAAGTACGCTAACACAAAATGGTAGCACCGTTAGTACTCTTGGTAACCTACAACTGATTACAATAACTTTTACAACATAAGTAATGAATGAGAGTACACAAAACATGTAATACACAACGTCCCCAGAACATTGGGGGCCTGCCACTCAAAATTGTCAGATATGTCTATATATACACATATAGTAAAGTAGTAAGCTTCATGTACAGTACTTTACTTTTAAGTGCGTTGGTCTTGCCATTTTGCACTCCATCTGGCTAGGCGGTCGTTTGCCACAAAGAGATTTGCACAGCCAATCTGTAGGCTAGCTTTTGCTGTCCAACTTGGGTACTTTCCCAAATAGTTTTCTTCAGCAGTAGTGTCAAGACATGTCGTGTCTATGTTAAATCTGATCATTTCGGTTTAGTACGTGCTATTTTACGTAAGAGTTTGGAATTAATGAGTCATTCAGGTTTGTACCCCTGTCAACACTCGGAACGACCATTAATGTAATTGCGCAACCAAAGAGACCTGTAATGTCCTCCAGCAATATCCTTAATCTCCCTTAATGCAGTGTTGCTACATGTACTGAACATCTGCAGCTCTGTATCCCCACACACCTGGATTAAATCCTGGTGCATTTTGAATATTAATCTGTTAAATTTAAAGAAACTGTAATTCTGTAGGGAAGACTTTGTTGCAAAGTACGATCAGGTAGTTTCAAAGAAGTAGCATTATCATTAGCAAAGGTAACGTTTCACCTTGCTGCTTCCAATTTTACCATGACAAATCCATATGGGTAAATCATGCGGATTGCTGTAACCTCTGCTGTGAACTTGAGAGAGTGCGGTCAAATAGCTCCTTTCCCCAGAAAAGTGTGATGTCAGCCACCGCAGTCCACGAGTTACTGTCATACAGGTGACGTAGTGTTGGTTACAGTACTGCCCCTTGCATGTGCTCTCTGTTCTTTAGGAAGTGGGTTCTATCAAAGGCCATCAAAGAGGGAGAAGAGGATGTTTTCAAGTATGATGGTATGCTTAGCCCATTATTTACAGCTGATGCATAGATATTTGGTCATTCTTGAGATATTAAATTCCATTACCTGTTGAATTACATTAGTACCAGCATTTGCTGGTATCCCAGCAAATGACCGATCTATCTTTTGATCATTCTCTCTGTTTCTTCAGTGGGGTCCCTTGTGTAACAGGCCTATCTAAATAATATGGATTTTGATCAAAATCTCAGCCTTGATTAACATAGTTAAGACATTCTGCTACCATTTAAGGGACACGTTCAAAATCAGATACATTTTATCATTTGATACCAAAAAAAACCATACACAACTTTGTATGGGAATGTTCAGGCTGTAGTATTTGTTATACACTCATTTAAGACATCATGCACTAGCCCAGTTGCTATTAGCATAAAATGTATCACCCAAATTTTAGCATGCTTGAATTGGCTACTAATTTTACTTAGTGTTGATGTTAACATTGTATTTATTACATAAAAAACCATTGCATGATTTAGCACCAGAATCACTAAGTATTTGTGATCTTATTCAACCAATCATTCTGCTGGGTCATCAGACAAAACACAGTTGTTTTTTCCAGAGTCCAGGTTGAAGAAAAAAAACAGGTTCTGGAAACCCTCTTTACGAAAATAAAAACTAGATACAATTTTTTAATATTTATCTGTTCCAGAATGTAAATATGTGTTGTGTTTTTCACATATTATAATTTGTTGAGCACTTGGTGCTAACTTAGTTGAAATATGCTGTATAAAGATAATATAGTAATTATATCACTGTCTGATTTTATGCCATTAACCAGGAGAGTGGGCCCTGGAGGAACCTGCAAACTCAGTGTTGGCTGGGAACAGAGGCCTGGTTCTGAAGTCGCCAGGTCGACACCATGGTATCGCTGCCTACCTTCGCACTCCATTTTACTTCAATGACAAGCCCCTTATTCTGCAGTGAGTGCTACAAACTGAGCCATCTCACTTTATGTCATCTTTTACCCACAGTATCACAGTATATTAGTCCAACAATGAGGGTCATGGAATGTATAAATTTACTGATAAATATCTTTGCAGATATGAGGTGTTATTCCAAAATGGAATTGACTGTGGAGGGGCCTACATCAAACTGCTCTCCGATTCTAGCCAGCTTCGCTTGGTGAGTGCACCACTGGCTCCTGGCTTGGTCACTGGCTGGCCTCAGGTCCTGGTTTTGTGTTGATTGGCTGATCCTGTCAAAGCACTGTTGAAATACCCAGCAGCACCTGTTCTTTAGGATCTTACCCTCTGCATTGTTTCAGAGCTATTTTAACGATGCCACTCCGTACTCCATCATGTTTGGCCCTGACAAATGTGGTAGCATCTACAAGGTCCATTTCATCATCTGTGACATCGACCCCCTGATGGCAGTGCGTCAGGAAAGACATGCCCGGCAACCGGACGTTGACCTGACTGAATACTTCACTGACCGAAAGCCTCACATCTATACATTGTGTAAGTCTGACAGAGATCAAGAGCGAATTGGCTATTTTAAAAGCAGTACAGAATGAGTATATTCAAGCTTGTTTTACTTGAGTTGTTACATGTGACTGTTAGATATTGGAGTTGCAAGTAACCCAGCCTTTGTCCTTTTCCAGATTTGCATCCTGATCACAGCTATGAAATTTTCATCGACCAGTCACTGATCAGTAAAGGTAACCTTCTGGAGGACATGGATCCTCCTTTGGGTCCCCCGTCGGAGATTTTGGACCCAAATGATAAGAAACCAGAGGACTGGGATGACCGGCCCCATATCCCGGACCCAATGGCGACCAAGCCGCTGGACTGGTACACTAATAATCACTGAGAAATGTTGACAGCAGTCATTAAGTCCCCCCAGAATTAAGACAATGATCAGACATAGATCAAAGATGATATTTGGTGACATGAGAATCCTGCCAAATGAATTTTCTAGTTATGATGATTCACTAGTTTCTGTTTAATTGTATCATCTATTTCAGTAGGCTGGAAGATTGTCATGGCGAGAGAAATGTGTGTAAATCACAGATTTATACTGTTTTTTATATTACTTAGCAAACTTATCTTCAACTCCACCTACTGTTTCTGTCTTATGCACAAAGATATATTTCAGTGGTAGTTGGGAAAAAAAAAAATCATGATTTGGGTATAGTGTAAATGTCTCTCCATTTCAGTCTGTGCAGTTATTCCCTTTTTTAACATGAACTTTCCAAGGGATGAGAACGCTCCCGCTCTCATTCCTGACCCCTCGGTCCAGAGACCACCTGGCTGGCTGGAGGAGGAGCTGCCCTTGATCCCTAACCCCGAGGCACAACGTCCATACGACTGGTCAGCGAGGCCACATTAATATTATTATTAACTATTCTCAATGCTGAGAGGTCTTAAAAATATTTACGTCTTGATATTAAATGAAGGTTCTTGGCTCTTCTTCCCTAATTAAATTACTTTAAAACAGAAGTAGTGGGTACATTTACTGGAAATTAAGGATCTGAACTGAAGTCAAACTCATAAATATGTATTTGACTGACAGGGATGATGAGATGGATGGGGAGTGGGAGGCGCCCCAGATTCCTAACCCAGCATGCTTGCAGGCTATTGGCTGTGGCCCATGGAGCCCGCCCCTAATCTCTAACCCTGCCTACAAGGGGAAATGGAATCCTCCAATGGTAAAAAACCCAGGATACCAGGTAATATCTGAAGAAGCTAACTGTGCATTGTAGTAATAGATAATGAGAGCTTTTGACTCTGACTCAGTTTATTCATGCATGTCTACATTTCCATTGCACATAATCTAACATCATTAGCAAAAACAAACATTCCTGTACTATTGATTTAGCTTCTGCTGTTATGGATCAAATGTATTTTATAGTCATGCTTCTGCATTGTAATGAGATTTCTTAAAGGTTGTGAACACGCAGTTTAATTGTTTGATGGTGGCGTATGGGAAATTTGGATCTATTGGTGCTGTTGTCTTTTATGTGTCTTTAGCCCTTTATAGCACAATGCTTTTTCTGTAAAAATCCCACCTGCACAGGTGAAGCAGAAAGTGAGTCTTTCGGTTGGGGAAGCTAATTTTCACCAAAATGAATACAATACACCACCCCCATTCCTTCATCAACTGTAGCTCTCAAAAATAGTATAACAATCTAATTGGATGTTCCCCCCCAATCAGTGTTATATTACACGGGATCTAGCACTGTCTTTATCAGGGAGGTAAACAAACCAACCAACACAAGTTTTCTTTTTGTAACCCAAGGAACCGATTGTATTATACCTTAAGTGCACCCCACATTCCCAATCCACACACATAACACATATTTACAATATCTACAATGGCCACACAATCCCACACATAAATCACAGTCCTCGCGAGCAGGCCTTTAGAACCCCAAAACAAAAAAAAAAAGAGTCAATTATTGACGTGGATCTCACCCACGATTGCGAGGCCTCCACAGTTATGGGCCCTGTCCATTAGGCTGTATGTCCGCGTGAGCCAACCGTCTCTTTCCTTTTTGTTTCTTTTTTTCTTTTTATTTCACACCGCCCAACGCCGCTGTATAGGGTCCAGTAGTTGACACCTTTGTAGTCCGTTTGATCCACTTGCAGGAGCTGGCTGGTGCATACCAGGAAAGTTCACACTCTTCTCCACCAAACTTCTTTTCCCTCCTTTTTTTCTTGTCCGCCTCTTCCTCTCTGCCCAGGAAGTGAAAAAAAAAAACCCTGCCCCTACAATCAGGCTGCCTCTTAAAGGGGCAACGGCCTACACAATAAGCAGCCTTTGTTTTTCTTAACAGGTTAATTATAAAACATTGGTTCAGTGTGGCACCCAACAAGCAACACAATCTTATAAATCTCCCCACCCATATGAAAGGTTTACCTTGCAAGGATTTCATAAAAATAAAACCATTCATTTTTTTTGTCTGGGCGAAAACATAAAACAACAAGACTTAATTACTTTGTGGCAGTGTCACAGATCCCCCCCCCCCAGCCGGAGGTATGTGGGGACCGTCCCCAAAATAAGGCTTTAGATTTACCACATTCACTGTATCTGTCCTGCCTGCTTGATTTTGCCACTGAACTTTATAGTTAACTGGTCCCATTCTTTTCATCACTTTTGCTGGCCCTGACCATTTAGGTGCAAGCTTTGATGAAAAATTATCAGAGGCTTTTGACAGTGGATGTGCCCTTACCCAGACCAGATCTCCCACTAGGAACTGCGCGGGTCTCCTGTGAGCATTATAGTACCTGGCTTGTCTGTGTCTGGCCACTCCCACTTTCCACCTAACCTCCTGTGCCACTTGGTGTTGACGCTCCAACAAGGTGTACTGTGGTTGGCTGGGTGCTGGAGCTTTATGAAGAAGCCTCTCCAGTGGACCCTTCAGGGGTCTCCCCAGGGCCAACTCAGCTGGAGTACGTCCTGTGGTTTCATGTTGTGCGGTGTTAATGGCAAATCGGAATTCAGCTAGCCACTTATCCCACTCTCGGTGGTGTTCCCCCACAAAGGAAGCAATCATGGTTTTCAAGGTTCGATTGACCCTTTCCGTGAGGTTGGTTTGGGGATGGTAGCTTGTGGTCATTTTTTGGACAACTCCCCAGTTTCTACAAAGATCCATGAGGAGCTGGCTAGTGAACTGAGGCCCCCGATCAGAGACGATGTACTGTGGTACCCCCCATCGGGTGAATATCTCGTCTCTCAAGATCTGGCAAAGGCGAGGTGTTTTACTGTCCCGTAGAGGAAAGAGCTCCACCCATTTCGTGAAATAATCCACAATGACGAGCAGATAACAGTTCCCTTTCTTACTTCTTGGGAAAGGACCCATGAAGTCCAGGCCCAGCATGTGGCCTGCTTCCTCCACTTCTGTGGACTGTAGAAATCCAGCTGGCTTCTGATTATCTGGTTTGTATTGCTGACACACAATGCACAGTTTCACATGCTCCCAGACATCCTTTCGCACAGTTGGCCACCACGCTACCTCTAGAAGTCGCAGCAGCGTCTTCAGTCGGCCCAAATGAGCACCCAGCGGGTTGTCATGGAAATAGTGAAGGAAGTCCTTAACGAGCTCTTTGGGAACCACTACCTGGTACTTCCTCCCCACCCCTTGCACTGGTATCGTCCGGTATAAAACATCTTGGCTGATCTCCCATCCAATCCGATCTGCAGGTCCCCCAGATGGATCGACCTTTAAGCGCAACTCACCCACTTCAGGATCACTGTTCTGGGCACGTGCTATTTCTGCAAGTGAGGTTGGCAGGTCAGAGGAGCAGGTTGTCTGTTTGGCAGACACACAAGATGCAATCACCGGAACATGGGTAGGTTCTGTGGCTCGTGACAGGGCATCAGGCACCACATTCATGCACCCTTTACGGTAGAGTACCTGGAACTGGAACTGTTGCAGCCTCAGCGTCCATCGTGTCAGTCTTGAGCTGGTCTTTGGACAGTTAAAAGCCCAGGTGAGAGCAGCATGGTCAGTGTAGACCTCAAAGCTGACCCCTTCCAAATAGTGGCGCCATTTCTCCACTGCCCACACAACTGCTAGGCATTCCTTCTCAGAGGTGGAGTAGTTGTACTCTGCTCCCTTAAGCCCTCTAGAGGCATAGGCAATGACCTTCTCCCCTTCTGCCGTCTGCTGGGTTAGGACAGCTCCCAAACCGACATCACTGGCATCGGTGTGCACCTGAAAAGGCAAGGTGGGGTCTGGCTGGGCCAAAACAGGAGGGTTCTTCAGCTGCTGTTTCAGTTGCTCCATGCTTTGCTCACATTCCTCAGTCCACTGCCAGGTCACACCTTTCCGCTTCAGGTTGTTCAGTGGGGCAGCCAGGTCAGCAAAGTGGGGTATGAACTTATGGTACCATCCTACGAGACCAAGGAACCTTTGGAGGGACTTGATATCCTGGGGTGCTGGGTAGTTGGTCACTGCTGTCGTCTTGTCTGGGTCAATTTCCACCCCCCTGCCAGAGACTATGTGTCCAAGGAACTTGAGTTGGGTTTTGAGGAACTGGCACTTTTTTAAGTTCAGGGTCAGGTTAGCGGCCTGAAGCTTGGCAAACACTGCATGCAGATCTTTGAAGTGCTGTTCTAGGTTGGGTGAATATACAATGATGTCATCAATATATACAAAACAGACAACTCCCCTTAGTTCGCCCAGGACCCTTTCCATGAGTCGCTGAAAAGTAGCTGCGGCATTCTTAAGACCAAATGGCATAGCCTTAAATTCATATAGACCAAAAGGCGTGGCAACTGCGGTCTTGGCTTTGCTGACATCATCCATAGCTACCTGCCAATATCCTGACTGTAAATCTAGGGTGCTGAAACAGTTAGCCCCATGCAAAGATTCTAAAATGTCATGGATAATAGGCATGGGGTACGCATCTTGAGGGGTCTTAGCGTTCAATTTCCTGTAGTCTATGCAAAATCGAAATGACCCATCTGGCTTGTTTACCAGAACTACTGGAGAGGACCACGCTGACTGGGAAGGTTCAATGATGTCGTCCTTCAGCATTTGTTGGATGTGATCTTGAATAACCTGTCTCTTTAAAGGGGATACTCTGTAGGCTTTGGAGCGGACTGGAAGTTCATCACAGGTGAGTATTTGATGTTTTATGATGGTAGTTCTGCCAATCTTAGGGGAACACACAGAAGACCAAGTCTTGAATAAGGGCTGCATTTCAGATGGATGGGACCTCAAGATGGCTTCATGATCCTCTGATAACTTCCCTTCTATTGGTAGGGCACTGGAGATTGGAAGGACCCTTGCCACATAGAGATTCAAAGGCTTCTGCCCATCTTCCCTGAAGGTCCAAGTTATGTTTTCGGGAGTGCGACTCAAGAAAGAAAAGTAGCTTATTCTTCCCTTAATTGGAACCCCATACATATGCTTCCCCAAATCAATCTGCATCTGGGTCTTCGTGAGAAAATCTAATCCCAATATAAGAGGAAACGCGAGTTTATTATCATCCATGATGTATGTTTCTAAGGTCCACACAGCCCCATGCCACATGTATGACAGCATCGTTTTCCCCTCTGCTTTATTGGTCTTTCCGTCTGCTAACGTAAAAACCTGGGGTGCACCAGAGACTAAATGCTCCCCTACTCTGGCAATTTTCTGCCACAGCTGCCTCTGCATCAATGTATAGGTGCTACCGGTATCTAAGATGGCTTCTCCTTGCAGGCCTCGAGTTTCAATGGGGACCACCAGTAGCGTAGGAGTCTCAGCCTTAGATAGGGCCATATGTTGGAAGCCCCCCCCTTCCAGGGTTGGTTTGCCAGTGTTTTTAGCAGGTTGCTTCTTTTTGGACTTCTCTGTTGTGGCCTGGCTATTCACCCTGGACCAATAGTCCTTCTTAGCTGCCCAGTCTCTTTCCACCATGGAACCCACTTTGACCAGCTGTTCAACAGTATGGACAGTTCCTCTCATACTGCTTACTAGAGATGGATTGCAGTTGTTCATTATGCGCCTCACCATTTCACTTTCCGTCATGTCTGGCTTCCACTTTAAGCACAAAGCTCTGTAGTCATACACAAAGTCTCTTAGGCATTGATCTGGAGCCTGAACCCTGACTCTCAACTGCTCCTCCACCTCTGTCATGTAATCAGTGGGTAAGAACGCTGTGAGAAAGGCCTTCCTAAACTCTGACCAATTACGGACTCTAGTCTTTTCAGCCATCCACCAACTCCTAGCTGGGCCTTTCAACACGGTTGACAAAGTGGCAATGAGCTCAGCATCAGACATAGGCCTCAGTGATAGGAAGTTTTCGCAGTGCTCCACAAAGTTCAGTACTTCCGTGGTGTCTCGGGACTCCCCAAAGCTTGGAAACTCTAACCGCACAGGAGGCTTAGCATAGAGAGTAGAAGTACCAGACACATTACCACCAGAACCATTCCTGCTATCATGCCCAATGGGTGTGGGGTAACAAAAGGAAGTTTGATTGGTAGGAGTACTAGTGAGCTTTAACCTATTGATTTCCTTTTTCCACTGCTCATCCCGACGCTGTAGACACTCAACTACCCCTTGCTCTAGTTGTTTCAGCGAGCTGTGTAGCAAAGTTTCAATGCCCTCAAACCTCTGTTCAACATATTCCCTTAAGCTGGTCTCTCGGTTAACAGTACTTTCCAGTGAGGTTCTGAAATCATTTTCCAACATTTCAAACTTTTCATTCAGAGCACTAACAGAATCTCTGATCTCTACTACCACATTGCTAGTTTGTATAGCTGTTACACTATAAGCATCAGGATTCTCCTCCTCAGCATCATCATTAATATACATCTCACTCAGAAGGGATGAAATCTCAGACACTGGTTCTCTAAAAGTTACAAAAGGCCCTGGCCGAAATACAGGGGTTTCACCTTGATCTGGATCTGCTTCATTTTCAGTACTGGCAGCCATTTTGTAAGTGTCAAGTTCGTCAGCCATTTTGAAAGATGGGAATACTACAAAAGACACCCGTTCACCTGGTTTACTACCAGCCCATACAATGTCCCCGTACGGGCCACCACTCTATAACAATCTAATTGGATGTTCCCCCCAATCAGTGTTATATTACACGGGATCTAGCACTGTCTTTATCAGGGAGGTAAACAAACCAACCAACACAAGTTTTCTTTTTGTAACCCAAGGAACCGATTGTATTATACCTTAAGTGCACCCCACATTCCCAATCCACACACATAACACATATTTACAATATCTACAATGGCCACACAATCCCACACATAAATCACAGTCCTCGCGAGCAGGCCTTCAGAACCCCAAAACAAAAAAAAAAGAGTCAATTATTGACGTGGATCTCACCCACGATTGCGAGGCCTCCACAGTTATGGGCCCTGTCCATTAGGCTGTATGTCCGCGTGAGCCAACCGTCTCTTTCCTTTTTGTTTCTTTTTTTCTTTTTATTTCACACCGCCCAACGCCGCTGTATAGGGTCCAGTAGTTGACACCTTTGTAGTCCGTTTGATCCACTTGCAGGAGCTGGCTGGTGCATACCAGGAAAGTTCACACTCTTCTCCACCAAACTTCTTTTCCCTCCTTTTTTTCTTGTCCGCCTCTTCCTCTCTGCCCAGGAAGTGAAAAAAAAAAACCCTGCCCCTACAATCAGGCTGCCTCTTAAAGGGGCAACGGCCTACACAATAAGCAGCCTTTGTTTTTCTTAACAGGTTAATTATAAAACATTGGTTCAGTGTGGCACCCAACAAGCAACACAATCTTATAAATCTCCCCACCCATATGAAAGGTTTACCTTGCAAGGATTTCATAAAAATAAAACCATTCATTTTTTTTGTCTGGGCGAAAACATAAAACAACAAGACTTAATTACTTTGTGGCAGTGTCACAATAGTATTAATCATACATGCTAGGACATATTTACTTGTGCAATACAATAAGTGTTAGGCTTGTGTATTAATACCGAAACAATATCATTGTGGGCAATAATGTATGGACGACACTATTCATTTTTTTCGAAGATAGTTTGTGCAA
Source organism: Albula glossodonta (assembly GCA_019788955.1). NCBI lineage: Eukaryota > Metazoa > Chordata > Actinopteri > Albuliformes > Albulidae > Albula > Albula glossodonta. The sequence continues at coordinate 19,634 of JAFBMS010001901.1, forward strand.
CTGTAATGTATGCATCCAAATTTTGATTATGGTTGTTATACCCTCCACATCACATGGCCCAATGTTAATTTTGTGTTTTGTTTTCAATTCACACACTGAGAAAGGTGAAAACTTCTGTATTCTGTTGTGTCCTCTTACCCGCTCGTCCCATGTCGCTTTCACAGGGACTGTGGCAACCTCGCACCATTCCAAATCCAGCTGCCTCTGAAGACCCCCAGCCAGTTCAGCTCCATCCCGTGGCGGCAGTAGGGCTGGAGCTGTGGTCTGTGACAGGGGGCGTACTCTTCGACAACATCCTGTTGTGTGACGACCTGGAGGTGGCTCGCCGCTGGACCAAGGATACCTGGGGACAGAGGCAGGCGGTAAGAGAGACGGCAATAGCACACAGCCAAAGAGAAAATGAATCCAGTCTACTGGATCTGGGCCAGTTAGATTTGTTCTGAGACTATAATCAAATTGTTACTTTGCAGTGCACTATTTTTAGTAGAAATTAAAAAAAAAAATCAAAACTCAAGCAATAAACAGTGTCAAGGGAATCGGCCGACTAAATAGGAAAATCAAGAAATGTATTTCTGGCTCTTGACAAAGTGTTATCAAAATAGATAAATGGAAATGTTGCCAGCCTGATATTCCATCAATAAACTGAATGAACAGCCTCTCTGAATCAAATACTGTCATTTCTAAATTGAATAACCTGAATAATTGGTTCTCTCTCCATGCTATGATAGTGCTCCATCCCTCTATTACAACACTTTGCTATTGTTCTCTCTCTATGCTATCATATTGTTCCGTCCTCAACTCTTGCTCAGCCAGGAATAGTTGAACGGCTCCTGATGGCCACAGACAAGCGTCCCTGGCTGTGGGGGGTGTACGTCTTCACCGTGGGCCTACCTATCATTCTCTTCATTAGCTTCATGTGGCCAGACAAGGTGGGAGTCTTTACATGAGAGTATGTTAAAGTCATGTAGAGACATTTCTTCTTTTTAATATAATCCTTCATGAATAGCACTACCATCACTAGCTAAACAGATATTCAGCATGCTGTGGACAGATCCATAAGTACTCATGAAATGCTACGTTTCATTTGAGTCTGTATTACAGTCCTTGTGTGGTTCTCTGTATTGTGCTTAATGTGTTTCAATATGGGAGTTGTGAACAAGTACTTAGTACTACAGCTATGCAGGTTGAGTAGCCCTTATCCAAAATGCCTGGGACCATAAGCGTTTTGGATTTTGGATTTTTTCGGAAAACATTTTCGGAATATTTTCAAATATTCAATATTTTCAACCGGTTCTGACCGACCGGTTGTATCTTGACGGAAGTCGGGCGTATATTAGCATGGCATGTAGAAGTAAACATGTAGCATGTAGAAGATGTGCACAATTCTGGGATATCGTTTGACGGTCACTATCGAATGCACACAGTCGTCCACATTGTCGGACAAACGACCAAGTGTAGTTTTTATATGTACATACATTTTTTCTTGATATTAAAAAAATTTTACAGTATTTTTTTTTCATTCGTATGTATGGATGGTCATAAGTTGCATAGGTCAGATGAGGAATTTTCCACTTGTGGCGTCATGTCGGCGCTCAAAAAGTTTAGGATTTTGGAGCATTCCGGATTTCGGATTTTTTGGATTAGGGATGCTCAGCCTGTAGTAAGTCTTTGAATAGCCTGGGCATGGGGTAGCTTTGGGTGCTGTGGTGATGTTGTGTACTGTCTGGTGATGGGGTGACTTATTGCTCTGGCGATATTGTGCGCTCTGCAGCGATTCGGACCACCTCACATGGATTACTACTACAAGAAAACAGATGAGCCCCAGCCAGACGTCTCCCAGCATCCTGAGGGACCCAGCAGCCTGTGGGCTTACGGTGAGGGCCTCTCGCTTTTCCCACCTAGTCATAAGCACTGTTCCTGTGTGAAGGCATCTGTGCTAACTATATGCTGAGAAAGGAAAAAGAAGGAGAAATACATTTGTTCCAGGTACAGCATTTAAAAGCTTTAAACTTTTTAACTGACTTTTAATTGTTTCAAGTGACTGTTAACCTAATCGCCACTAGATTATGGAATAACTGATTGTAACAAAATTGTTTTTTCTGTAATCATGCGGTAGAAGAGGATAACATAAAAAATCAGCCGACTATATTATAAATTTTCCACTGAATACATGAATAGTTGTAAATATAGTTATATTGTTATAAATATACCACTGAATGAATAGTTATGTTTATATTATAGTATAGTAATTTATTGTATTGTGCATCAGTTATAATGTTAAAATATTATATGTTAAATCAGATCCCAGACAGCCTATGACGGAGATTTGTCAAGGGCTTGCAGAACTGTTACCATAACTGTGTGATCCAGTATCTGCTAACGTAGCCTTAACTATGCTGGCAGGCACCTGCTTCTTTAGCACTTCCTACTCAGCTGGCAAAACATGCTGATATACAAAACTAAGGTGCAGCAGCTGCGCTACAAATTTAGCCTTTACATTGCTATGTTGTGAATAAAGCAAAAATGCAAAAATAAATATTAGGGGCAAGGCAAGAAACTGACTGAGATGATAAAAAAGTAAAAATATTATCTTTAAACAAACCATCTGTTTGTGAAAGATGGTAATGAGTATAAGATTTAAATGGTACAAAATGGGAAAGATCAACCACAATTAGCATTAGCAGCAGGCAGAATGTGTCTCTGAACTACAATATATGCAGCTCAGAAATATGACTTGACCAACAGTGCGAAAACAGCTGTAGACTTTGGGAAACTGAAAAACTTAATGCAGTCAATGGTAAGGTCATATTGATAGATATGCAGCCATAACTGTGAAGTGGATATATATACTACATTTATTCTGCTAGATGCAACTGCTGCTTGAACCTGTAGATAACAAGATTATTTTCGATCAATCAATGTCCAGTTTTTCTTTTATCATGTGTCTTCTAGAATGGGCTGAGCTGGGCTCTATCTAGACTCCAGAAACCAATGGCTCTGCAGCAACAGCACTTTGGTGCAAGACGTTTATTTATAGTGCACAAAATCCACAAAAATCCAAACCAGGTGCAAGTGACGAAATAAGTGACATAAATATATACAGTGAAAGAAGGAAAAAATATATACAATACAAAAACAACGAAACGCAATGAATCACAAAACTGATACAGCTACTATCTGTCTCCAAACGCAATATATCTCCTCTCTCATTTTTCAAACAAAACTAATTAACGTTGGTTTGACCCAATTCCCGGCAGAACCACGCATGTGCAATTCGGGACAGGCACTACGTAGCCAGCCCGAGTTGCCATGGCTCTGTTTGGGTTTTTCCGCTTGTAATGCTGTTGGAAACATTCGGCAAACAAACAAACGAAGCGGACGGACAGCAGAGACAGAACGGTTTAACAAATACAAACAGCGCGCTAACAAATGATAAGTATAATAAAAGGTATACATTCAAAGGACATTTGTGTGTGTTAAAGCAGCAAACTGTTTGGGGGTGTATTTGGTGTGGATATGTTTGTGCGTTTGAAACAGGGAAACCGGCAACTAACGTCGGGTGTGCACCCCCGACAAAAGTGCGCACACTCAAACACTGTGTGTCCCAGTCAGGTTACGCTAGGGTGTTTGAGTGCTGCCCACGGCCTGGGACAGAGACCTCTGTCACATATAGAATTATCTTATTTTCATTAAATGTTTTTAATACAACTGCAAGCGAGTATAAACCATGCAACACAAACTGCCATAAACAAATGCATTCATTCCGTTATTATGCTGGTTAGGCAAGTGGTTTCTTAAAAAAGGCACATTTTGATTAACACACCACTGGACAAATGGAGTCTCAATTAAAGTGTGGACACCTGATTAATGAAACTAACCATTGATATATATATATATATATATATATATATATATATATATATATAAAATGAAGATTTCATGTGAAACAAAAATGTAAATGGGCCAAAACTTTGGTGTGTTAAAATAAACTGAAGGAAAAAATGAGTAGTATTTAAACAGGTGTTTATTATAAGGTATACAGTGATGAGCAGAAACAACATCCAGCACACACAAGCATCAAGTTTGAGAACTACTGCTATCCCAAATATTAAACATGACCCTCATGTAACAAATAGCAATAGCTGGTTCCACTGGGGCTTGAACCCAGGACCTTCTGCATGTAAAGCAGACGTGATAACCACTACACTATGGAACCTAGTAAATAAGGAAGTGATTCCGGATCTGTGAACATAAAAAATGTTATTGCAGCTTTAATGTTTTTTGATTTTATTAAAAAAAAAAAAAAAAAAACACTTTTGTGGATGCCAGTAATTTTCATGTTTTTTGCAAAAAAATGTGACTTTTGTACAACCTTTTTTGTTAAAGATGTGGATAATGTCTGCTTTCACTGTGTATGCATCATGTACTGTCAATGCACTGTCAGTGTGCCACAAGAGATTCATACTATCAGAATGAGAAAGACTGGTGTTGGCAGTTTGCCTCCCTTTAACTCAAATTATAGGTAGTTTAAGTTGGCTCAAGGTAGCTCTGGCACATCCAATGGGCTCATATTCTCATGCATCCCTATCCAAGGAGCTGGAAGCCCAGCTGGACCAAGGAGGAGGGAGAACAGGAGGGCCCAGAAGAAGTCAGATCTGGAGTTTAAGGTAAGAGCGTTCCTTCACTGATGAAGGTTTTAAATTATCAGGTTGATGTTTGAATTAATATTTATTTAGTGTTGAAATATCTTCCTGCCCACATTTACACTATTTTCTCCTTATTTCAAAGTGCCCAGTTGAATTTGTAAGTGTGTCCTATTTTTCCAACATTTTGCATTGTTGTGAGATATTGTTTACCAGTATGCATATGCTCAAAAGAATGCATGACCAGAATTTCACTCCATGGTTCACTGAGGTGCACAGCCAAAGAACTGCAGTTCTCATGCAAGTGATGCAGGCATATGAGGTTCAATAACGAGACTGGGCTTATGTAAGTCGAACCACAGCGTGCATGCGCAAACTATGTGGTATACATTGACCAATGGGCAAGCATAAAACAACCCCTGAAAGTATCGAGCTGCTCGCGTCTTAAGTTTTCTGTTACGAATTGCTTGAAGTAGACGTGTTTTTCTGACATGTCGTAAAATTGGTCAGTTCAAAAATTGAGCAGTGCAAATATAACCCTGGCCACAACTGTAACTGATAGTGTGGATTCACTTTCAAACTCTAAGACACACCACTGTACCAGATGACAAACAACTTACCAAAAGAGCGTTTTATTTTGTGAATGCAGTTGTGTTTTACAATTCATATTGTTTGGTTGGCTAAAATTGCTTTGTTGAAGATTGTATGTATGACTACTTTTGAGAAGTAGTAATTGTCATTTATGCTGCTTTTCCAGATTTTTAGAAAATGACCTGGACCTGAAAGTTACCTCAGGGATTTAATCAAGCAAACACTGAAACCTGTATTTTATATACAAAACATATTTGAATTCTGTACCATAAGGCCAGAGAACCAGTGAACACAAGAGAATGAGATAATACAATTTGATAATTGTATGGACTATTTGTTTTTGTTTGTACCCAGTCCATCTGTACTTACTAGGCCAACTTGAACTTTGAACAGGAATAATGATGTTTATATGGCTCGCTGCATGGCCCAGTTTCCACTAGACATGAAGAGCATTGGATACTTGGGAGAGAATTATTCTCAAGAGTTGCACTGGAGCTGTACATGGAATAACACTTGAAATAAATCTAAAGTGGATTCCGTTGTCTTCAATTTTCCTCCTCTCAGGTACAACACATTTGTTCTTTATGTAAAAAAATGTGCACAGGATGTACTCCTTCCTTGCACAGCTACTTTAAATCTGCTTAGGATACCCTCCCGGACCTTGCGCCAGAATTTCTGCTTTTTGCTGAAACAGACAGTGGTGTAACAGAAGGGCCAGACATGACCTGCTCTCTGAATGAGTTTGCACGGACAGTAAGCTTGTGTGATATGGAGTAAATGTCCTGGTTCAATAGTAGTGTATGTTAAGCGCAAAATGTGTTGATTTGGATTTTTACATTTTAATGGTAGTCTGATTGCATTGGTGATAATAAGGGGCTCTAATCTGCAAAACCGTGATATTTTTGGGAGATATGCTTTGAAATCCATGCAGCCAAAAACTTAATTTACTTTACATCCAGCTAGTTCGCCATATAGCTGACACATCCGTTGAATTTGTACAACCCTCAGTTTGAATCTATCGCTTTACTTTCTAATCCATTTTGTTAATTTTCCAAAATTGTTATGGCAAATCTGTTATTATGCTGGTATTGATGGGCAAGTGTCAGAGCATTCTGAGTCTATCGGGTATAATGAGAATGGTACTTACAGGTTTGTACATGTTTGGTTAACTGCTGTTTTTGTACTTAGTAACTATACTACTGGATGTGTTTCTGTACTCACAACTTAATTCACTGTAAGTATGACTACAAAGAGGGCTTAAGTTGAAAATGACCAAAATGGAAACTTTGAGTACATATGTTAAATTAGCAAATTCCTGATTCTAAATCCTTTTTCCTCTCTGTCAAACAAACAGGTGGCCTGAGTTATTCATGTTATATTTTTATTTCACAAAAGCTTCTCTCAAGAGTGCGTGTCAGGGATCATTCTATGTCCTTATACAAAATATACAATCTACAGAACTAAAATTTGTTCATTTTTAAAGACCCTCATCAGCTCTGCCCTCCCCTTGAACAAGTGCACCAAAAAGCAAAGCTTACATCGTGATTATTTTATTTCCTCTAATATGCATTTAAAACACGAATTAAATAACAAAATCAAACAGAAACAAAACAATGACGGCAGGGAGAAACCCAGGTGGTAAAAGTGCATTATAAGTAAGAACTAATGTACACCTGGAGCCGGTGACCCAGACGAACATCACAAGAACATTCAACAGAGCTTTTGACAGCACAGGGACGCTATTTGGTGTCTACTGTGCACCAGTGCAATCCAGTCAAGATTTTACCTAGAAACCTCAGAGAAAGATCACATCCTTTTGTTACGGATAGGCTGAATGTATGGCAAGAAGTCTGATTCAGTGAGTGAGGCACCCCTGGAAATCTGGTACTGTGGTGACATGAACATGTCCATTTTGTCTGGGCCTCCTCCGTACATCAGAGTAGTCCTGTACTTTCAAAGCCACTCAGGGTCCAACATAGGCAGGACAGGCCGTTTGACATCATTACAGGCAGAAGACAGGGCCAGATGTAATGACTGGCTGTGCATTTTGACAAGGGAGGACTTAATATATAGACATGCAGATTAACAGAGTTTCCAGATTACCAGGCAATGTAGAAAGCCATCAAAGACAGAAAAACGGTGTCTTTGCAATCAAGCTGAAGTTTCACCTTGTCCTTTGGTTGTCCCTTTCAAAGGAATGCATGGTTTGGTCCAAGAGTACATTAAGGACTTTGACCCTTTACGTCTGAGCTTATATCAGGAGCCATTTTGAATATGATATTAATGGACAATCTAACAATACAATAATTCATCAGAACAATATGCAAACATACAGGAACTGTCCTACTGAGCATTAAATGCAAGATAGATATGGTTTAAAATTCTCCTGCACTGTACAAAATCACTTAACTTAGAACAGGTCCAGTGACAGGTGGCTCTCTTGTTTGCTCAGGGAATCCCTTAAGATGGCCATGTTCATTACAAGATTTGTCACGCAAAGAAGTGTTCCCATAATCCATTCAAGAACATAGAGCAGTCTGGTTATAGGGTTCCATCCCCATTGAGCCTTTTCAAAAGCAGAATGTAACGAACATGGTAAAGACTGTGGGACCGTGCCCTCTGGTCATGAACACACCTGACAATACACTAAGGACATCCATCCCGCACACAGCATAGCTTTTCAGCGTACGGCTAACTGCGTCACAATGCCATGGGAGTGGTATCCTAAGACACTTCACCTTTTTCATCCTTACACAGACATGTAAACAAAGATCGACGTTGCCACCTTTACCGATTTGCACACTTTCTCGATTTCGAGTTTGGCCTGTTCCAAGAATTGACCTTTTTCCACAAAGGAATTTGAACTTTGTGACGAGAAGGTGCTAACCATTCTATTCTGCACCAGATTTCTTTCATATGAGACCATACCTAGCCTGTGCATGTCTCACGCAGATTAACTGTGCAGAGACCACACTGTTCACATAATCATGAGTAAAGACCTCATACAGGCACCTTTTTAGTGAGTGACATTTTTTGGACGGGTAAAGCAGCACTCCAAACGTCCTCTCGGGGGCGGTACTTTCAGTAGGCCTTCATCACAGTTAAACTCGTTCAGTTTAGGACTGCAGAGAGCCTTTGCCCATTGTGTATTTTGGTTCAGTCCCTTTGTCGGGGTTTCAGCCTTTGTCTCTGCAAAACTGGACCACATAGTCAATATGGAGATTTATAACATTTACATAACTGCCCATTAATCTAAATAAATCAACCATTCCAAGACTAAATGCCAGTTAATCACAATCTGTACAGCGATGATGATCAGTCTTGCGCCTGAATGGGTGAATGTTGTCGTACCACTTGTTTGGGTTGGTATGTTTCCATACTGGGCTGTCTCCTGCGGATAAGGCAAGCATCGCCATGGCTGTCTCCCTCCATGAGGAGGAGGAGTAGGACGTGGCGAGATGGAGGACAGGAGATGAGCGATGAGGAGAGGGGAAGGTGAGGCAGGGTGCAGTTCAAGTGGAATCTGGTCTATTTTAAGTGGTTAACTTCCCCCTGGCAGGCTGGTTTGGGTCGGATGGGAGTGAAAGGCAGGGGGTGCAGACGCACGCCCGATCTCTTTACTTCTTCACGCAGCTGGGCCAGCTCAGGCCTCCACAGGCAGCAGAGACGATGATGTAGAGAACAACCTGCGGAGGATCCCAAGCACATCAGTTACAAAGCAGCATTTTTACATTCACCTATGCCACTAAATCAAGGCTTTTAATAGTCCTTTCAAGGTCCAGTTTGCCCAAACTCAAAACAATCATAAAATCATGAGAGTATGCCTACTGCTGCAAAGCAACTATACAGTATTTGTCTCAACAGCCAGGAAGGTGAATATTGTCCTATGATTAAGTCTTTAAAGCCACAATCTAAAACCCAACCAATCTAAAAATGCAGGTAGTAATCTTTAGGTGACATTAGATCAAACATAGTTGGATCTCCTCAATGGTATATTCAATCGAAATGGAATTCGGTCTCTGTAAGGGCATGTACTATTGAATCAAACCAACCTTATACTCAGAGGATTTCATTTTATGAATTAATTTATATAAAGGCTTTATTTTATGATACAATCTTAAAATGGAATTTTAAATTATTACCAATTACAAATTATTATTGACCAAGCTTGTCTAAAAATGGGTGCACTGAGAGAGACAACCTTAGTAATTAATAAAATGGTTCTTCATCTTTATTAAGAAACTAGCTCTTGACTAGCTATAGGGTTTTCAAAATGGCCCAGGGTTCTGAACACTGCATCTTCCCTTACTGTGACAGCTTCTAAATTCTGTGCTTTAGAGAGTGAGAATAAAGAACATCATAAGAACTGGGCCAAAGCGGACAGAAGGTGGCGGACAGGCAGGGTAAGTACTATGGCCCTTTTAATTAGGCCCTCATAGAGGCTGAGTCTGGTGTGATCCCAGCCATCATCTTTTAAATGTAATGAATCAGGAACCCTTAGGAGGAGCTAATGAGCAAGATGAAACATCATTGCTTCTTCAACCTGAACCTCTTGAATGAAACAAGCAGAAGCAAACAGAAAAGGTGTGCACTCACGATGGACACCACCACGATGATGATGGTCAGCTTCAGGTTCTTCATGCACATGGCACGGGCCAGGTTGCGGCTGGTGGTTTTGAAGGTGACGGACTGACGGAGGCAGCGGGAGGGAAAAGGAGAACAGGTTATCGTCATTTGTTGCAGATGGGAACTGAGGACCATTACAATAAAGACTCACTGCCACTCACAGAGTCCACCAGGTTCTCAGTCTTGTCTATCAGCAGCTCCAGCTTCTCCCCTCTCTGGGCCACAAGATCTAATGGACAACAGTGATATGTGACAATGAGTGGCAGGAAGCAGACAGGTGACAATGTGCAGAAAAAGATGTACTCACTTTTTAATATTAACCTCCTTCTGTTTGAGCATGCGGTTACATAATTGGGACTGCTGACATACCTCTAGCACAAACTTTGAGGTTTTTACTGTATAAAAGAACCATAAATCTCACTTTCTGGCATACTAGTACCAAACCTTTGGTGGTTCTAGAACAGCTGCATTTGTGGGCCAATTAGCTGGCAGTGGCTTACCAATATTGCGGACCATGATGCCCTTCAACTCGTCAACTTGCATCTGGGTTTCTGTCACACGGTCTGAGCCTCGTGAGTCCGAGTGGTGTTTCTAACAATGCAGGAGAGAGGTACCTCAACTGAGACCCAAACGTGTCCGATGCTAATTGAGCACAGATTTTACTCATTTGGCAAGACCTATTACAACAGGAGACGTTAAACAAAGTGGTATACATAGACAACTGCCCAAAGCTATTGCATCAGTACAAATACAGCCTAATAAAAAATTCAGCAAGCTATCATTGATCTACGTTGTGTGACCCTATGGAAAACCATTGAGCATCATAAGCAATGGAGGGTAGAGTGACTTTTAGTTTAGTTAAACCTCTTAGGGCTGAAGTATCCAAGCAGACAGCACTTTCTCAGGGAGATTTGCCTGAAAGAATTATTCTCAATCACACTCACATCATGACACTGACCAAAACAAATGTATGTTCTCATGATGACCAGTCAACCATGGAACCAAGATCTTCTCAGCCAAGCTCAACCTTAACCATAATAAAGCAGAACTCATGATGAAATTCTAAACAGCTCAAATAAAAGTGTCAAATAAAACTTTAAGGTCAACGGGGACTAAATACAACTTGACTGCATGAGGGACTGGGGAACGTTTTACCTTCTTTACATCCATTTCATTAACTTTTCAGTTTTTTTATTTATTTACTTTTTTTTGCTACTCAGCCGATAGCGCCATAGAAAATGAAATATTGCCTGTATATTGCCAGATCTTGTGATTCCGTTAAAAGGGGAAATGGCTAAGAGCTCCAACATTTATAAAACCACCATCCAATTTTGTATCTTATGTTAAAGGATTAAAATAATCATACAAAGCTTATGAAATTTCTTATTTACTACAACAAGAAATTTGGCATACCTCACCTGACACTTATGGCTTTCTGAAAATGAAATAGGCAAAGCTTGCTCAGCTGTTCCATTCAAATGTTACAACCAAACAAAAAGGCAATGCAGTAAATATTCCTAAAAGCATTTACTTCCAAGCAGTTAACATAACAGCTGACCAATGGACCCCCTTTTGCTCCAAAAACAGCCTTTAGTCATTGCGGCATGGACTAAGCAAGGTGTTGAGAGTGCAGCACAAGTTGAATCTAGTGCTTCTTATGGTTGTTGCATACTGGCTGATGGTGGAGCACCGAATAGTCAGTTCCATTTCATCTAACAGACGCCCGATTGGACTGCATGGCGTAGTTGTATGTTCTATGGTTGTTGGGTGAGAGGATGCGTACTCACCATCTGTGCTGCCAGTGTGCTGGAGAACTCACTGTTCATAGCATATGGTAGGGCAGTCTGTGCCCGGGACCCATAGGTGGTCTGGAACCTTTTCTTCACCTCGCTGAGAAAGCTGAATGCCCGCGATCTCTCAAAGTCCTGCAGGAGAACGAGGCACACTCAGGCCAATGGGACAAACTGTGCTTTGTCAGAAAATTCACATGAATGACATGGGATTCAGTTTAAACTTTCAGACCAGAAGTTTTGATGAGACAAATGCAAATTCAAACTCAAACTGGTCACTGCTCAGACAGATATCTCTGAATCAGTCCAAATTTATGTGGTGACATTCCTTATCCACCCTTACAGATAAATCTGAAGTTTGAGTTCTGGATTCTAAGTAGATTTTGAAACATAAGCACTAATTTGGGTGCAGAATAGCTGCCATTTTCGGGATAATATGTTCAGTTCCAATAGCAAATTAAATAATAGTTTTTAAATTTCATGGCAGTTCATAAGATTCTCACAAAACTCATTATGTATCAACCTGATTTCTGTTTTTTTTTTTTTTTTTTTTTTATATATACAGCTTCACTGGACAAATGTCACAGTAATATATGTGTACAGTATGCCATACTGTATTTTGCCAGAGGAAGAATATTTCTGCTATGTAAGCAAAGGTACATAGCAGGCCTACATTACAGGTCCACATTTTGTAAATGTTTGTACTGAATTTAATCGGAATTTTACTGCATTTACCATAATTCTACTGTAACATTTTGAAAGTATGATGCATCACCTTCTAAAATAAGGATTCTGAGGGGACCATTTAAATATTCATGTGCTGTTGAGATATCATTGCATAAAATAAATCCTGCTTAATTTAAGTTACTTCAAGTCCACAATGAGCCACTGCTTTTTCTGGTCTGGTTTTGTTGTTTGGCAAAACCGCCCAGCTCAATTTCAATGAAGAAAGATTCTGTGCACTTTAACAAATCCCATCTTAATTCTTACAGATCAGTAACTTGCATTACTAGTGCAAAAACAAATGCAACTTAAATAAGAATCAACCAACTCACAACTCACATCATCAGTGATGCACAGATATATGATCCTGTCTTGACAGATGTAGTGGAAGAGATAGCTGCATGTAAGGGGAAAATGATAAAACACATTTTAAGTTAATAATAGAAATACAGTTACTTTTGTCAGCTCAATACAATTTGTATGTACAAGCTGACAGCTTGCCGGTTTTACAACATGTCTGTGAAACTGACTTCCAGAGGACCGTGTGCATGCTGCTTTATGCTTTCAGTTCTCTTCTTAAATTCTCAATCATCATAAAATGATGAAGGGCTCGTCATTCATTCATTTATATATAAATGTTTAGCATGTTTAAACATTAAAATGTCACTATGCTTACGTTTCACTGAAAACAAAGAATAAATTGCTGAAACAATATGAGATATACAATATGAGATTGCATATTAAGATAGTTACATTGCTTACAACAGAAAGTAGAGGCATGCAAAAGCTTTGGGACGGCATCAGTTTTAGTTTTCTTTTTGTGTTCAACATAAGTTTCATTTTACCAAGGACAAATATGTGAGGTATTACTGAGCCAAAACCCAGAGGTTTCCAAATTCTAGGAGGTGCAAATGGACACTTTCCTCTTTGAGCGGACTGTCACACTTTGTCCACCGAGCAGTTCGCTCACCTGCCATGGGAGTAGGTAAGCTTGTTGTTTTCTGAGGGTATTTTGGCCAAGATCTGCTCCGTCACCTCTAGGAAGTTGCCTCCACACCAGGCATGCTTTGCAAGGATGGTCGTGCCACGGGCTACCACAGCAAACAGGATGGCCATGGCAGATAAACGGTATGAGTAGGGGGTTGAGGCACTGATCAGAGACAACCACTCAGAGATGGGGGGTTTGAGAGGGGACAATCCAAGTGACCAATCGCAACTCCAGAATAATCTGCAAAAAAACAATGATTCAAGGCTACCAATTTGAAATTATTTCCCATTTTATGCCCATAGTAATAACAGTGCTAGGACATACTTCAGTTTCAAGATCCATTATTTCTATAAGCAAAATGTGTCTACGTTAATTTGGATAATTGTTACAAGAGTTACAACGGTCCGAAAAAATGTAATGTTACCAGCTCAGGTTAAGCGCAAGGTAAACTGCACGTCAAGCTGGGCCTGTTCATGGAATCAAATCAGTCATCACGCCTGACGCCTGACTTCCTAGTTACTTAGCCTAAAATCACGTATATAAAGACATTGTTATATCACTAAATTATTTAACTATAATTTGATTATACTTTCCCTCACCTGAACTAGACGACTGACTCCACGACGAACGTCTTTTAAATGCAGGAGAAGCATAGCTTACACTAGATACCATTTGGCGGATGTGAATCTAGACAGGTACAACTTTTGTTTAACCACATTTATCCGATACTTGTCTGTGAGGTTAATGAGATCCCCAGCCAGCAAATTTGACAGCTACCTTTCTGACAACGATACCACGAAGAATGCACCTATTTCAATTGGTATTTTGTTTTGCACGCTAACTTAAGTTGCAAGCTTAGTACTGAAACTGATAAAACATTGAACACAAAAATTGTAAGATGATTAACCTACCTCTGAACCGCGTATGGAAGTAAATCCTTCCTTTAGGACATTAAAACCGTTTTCCACCTAGCAGATCACTTCTGTTTTACGGAGCTGTTTTTAATTTAGTCACCTGCTAGATCTGGAAGGACAGTTCCGCTTTCGCTTGTGGATCATATGACTACAGATTGTTTGCATACGCAACTTCCTGTTTCAAGACGAAGCGGAAGTTTGTAGATGGAATAACTGAAGGCTAACGATAAGGTTTTTTTTTTTTTTTTTTAAATCTCAGTTACAATATATGAACACGTACATCGCCAAGGAACAGGTGAGGTTGGTTACAAAAACAAAGTAACTCATTCAGAAAGCATCTATGCACTTTCTACAAAGTTACGATGTATCCTAAGTGCACAGTTTTAATTGCCTTAGCATTACCGGTAAATCTGATTAATTCTGTGTAGTGTTACTTTTGGAAAACAGAAAACATAGGCTTGGACCCATTGAACCTGCGTTTATAAATATAATATTTGGCCAAAAAGAAAGTAAAGTTAATTAAGAAATGTTTACATTTATCTTCCCTTTCATAATTAAACATATGACAACAACACAAACAAACAAAAAAACATCTTTACAGGTAGGCCTAAATAAAATAGAAACACACACAACTGCACAGCTGGGCTTGAGTAAAATTGAGCATATCATACTAAAATGTTACTGTATAAGAGCAAGACCGCAATAAGTGTATTAGTTTCACATTTACTTTCACAAAACGAACAACATGTGTCCAAATCCAAACCCAAATCTTAAATGTGACTTCTTTCACCTAATTCATTAACATAAATTTAAAAGGTAAGAACCAAAACTCCTTCCATGCCATGGTATATTATAAAAAATTCTTTTCCAATATGAAATCACATGAGCATTGAATATTATTTGAATATCTGCTTTGTTTGGTATTCAGAGTGCCAGACTTGAAGTGATGAGGGCATTAATTCCTAAAACCACTCAATTCAGCGTTTTTTTTTTTTTTTTTCAGTTATTTAAAACAATTCTCTGTTGCTTGACACTGTGAAATTTAATGGGAAAAATTGATTCTATTTCCAACTTGAAAAAGTTTTGAATTGTAGCAATTCAGTTTTATAAGCAAATTTACAGATCAAAAATACCTTATTCCAAATAAAAAC
>JAFBMS010001902.1:0-25000 GCA_019788955.1 Albula glossodonta
GTGTGTGTGTGTGTGTACAGGGAGACCCACAGTGTGTGTGTGTGTGTATGTGTGTATGTGTGTGTGTGTGTTTGTGTGTGTGTGTGTGTGTGTGTGTGTGTGTGTGTACAGGGAGACCCACAGTGTGTGTGTGTGTGTGTGTGTGTACAGGGAGACCCACAGTGTGTGTGTGTGTGTACAGGGAGACCCACAGTGTGTGTGTGTGTGTGTGTACTTACAGGGAGACCCACAGTGTGTGTGTGTATGAGAGTGTGTTGAGTGCCCGTGCATGTGTGTGTTTGAGTGTGTGTGTGTGTGTTAGACTGTGTATATGTGTGTGTATGTGTTAGACTGTGTATGTGTGTGTTTATGTGTGTGTTTTTGTGTTTGTGCGTGTGTTTACAGTCAACATACACAGTCAGACTCACATGCACACTGTTATGCATTTTTGATACACTCTATAAATCAATTATGTCAGACAGCTTGGCAGCAGATGTCACAGAATAACACACAAAAGCACACACACATACACACACACACACACACACACACACACACACACACTCCCTCTCTCTCTCTCTCTCTCTCTCTCTCACGCACACACATAGGTGTGCTGGCAGTGCAGACATGAATCTATTTAATCAAGTAGTCTCTTCATTTTTGTTTGACAAGGTAAAAAAGGACAGTGGTGATGAATTATCATAGAAAACCTTTCTAAAGTATGATCATACCTTCATAGGATGTGAAGTATCTATTTCTAAAGTGACTGTCACAGTTATTCTGCCTGTCCTTGATGAGTACACTTCGCCCATGCACCCTGCCCTAAAACCCACAATGAAGTGTGTATTAAAAATACTTACAATATCAATAACATGGAAATAATCCTGTAATCCTGGTCAGATACAAAAGGAAATATACTCAGAAACAATGATCAGTTTCTAACCAACAAATATGAAAAATAAACCACGAGCACAGACAGTTAATTAAAAGGTCTTTCATGCTATATGTTAGAACATTTTTAAAAAACTACCATATGCCTTTACTGTGGCCTAAAGAACACTGAAAGATTCAGAGAGCTTCTGTTAGTGTCTCTATCTGTCTGTCTGGCTGCTGATCTTCCGTTAGTGTCTCTATCTGTCTGTCTGACTGTTGAACTTCCCTTAGTGTCTCGATCTGTCTGTCTGACTGCTGATCTTCCGTTAGTGTCTCTATCTGTCTGTCTGGCTGCTGATCTTCCCTTAGTGTCTCTATCTGGGTGGAGCTGGATCTTAAGTAAATGAATGGAAATGATATCCCGTTTACAAGGCTATGACTGTGTCAGATACTTAAACAGTGTGTACACATGAGCAGAGTGAGTAAACACAGTGAGCTTAATGCTGGACAGCTGCATCCTGTGCCAGAACCAAGGCGGGGAATTAGCAAGCATGCAGCCTTAGGACTGACTGTGAGTGTGCAGCCTTAGAGAGCTGACTGTGAGCGTGCAGCCCTAGAGAGCTGACTGTGAGTGTGCAGTAACAAAGAGCTGACTGTAAGCATGCAGCCTTAGTGCTGACTGTGAGCATGCAGCCCAAGAGAGCTGACTGTGAGCATGCAGCCCTAGAGAGCTGACTGTGAGTGTGCAGTAACACAGAGCTGACTGTGAGCATGCAGCCCTAGGGAGCTGACTTTGAGCGTGCAGCCCTAGGGAGCTGACTGTGAGCGTGCAGCCCTAGAGAGCTGACTGTGAGTGTGCAGTAACACAGAGCTGACTGTGAACATGCAGCCTTTGTGCTGACTGTGAGCATGCAGCCCAAGAGAGCTGACTGTGAGCGTGCAGCCCAAGAGAGCTGACTGTGAGCGTGCAGCCCTAGAGAGCTGACTGTGAGTGTGCAGCCCTACAGAGCTGACTGTGAGTGTGCAGCCCTAGACAGCAGACTGTGAGTGTGCAGTCCTAGAGAGCTGACTGTGAGTGTGCATGCTTTAGAGAGTTGACTGTGAGCGTGCAGCTCTAGAGAGCTGACTATGAGTGCAAGCATGCAGCCTTAGGACTGACTGTGAGCGTGCAGCCCTAGAGAGCTGACTGTGAGTGTGCAGTAACACAGAGCTGACTGTAAGCATGCAGCCTTAGTGCTGACTGTGAGCATGCAGCCCAAGAGAGCTGACTGTGAGCATGCAGCCCTAGAGAGCTGACTGTGAGTGTGCAGTAACACAGAGCTGACTGTGAGCATGCAGCCCTAGGGAGCTGACTGTGAGCGTGCAGCCCTAGGGAGCTGACTGTGAGTGTGCAGCCCTAGAGAGCTGACTGTGAGTGTGCAGTAACACAGAGCTGACTGTGAACATGCAGCCTTTGTGCTGACTGTGAGCATGCAGCCAAGAGAGCTGACTGTGAGCGTGCAGCCCTAGAGAGCTGACTGTGAGCGTGCAGCCCTAGAGAGCTGACTGTGAGTGTGCAGCCCTACAGAGCTGACTGTGAGTGTGCAGCCCTAGACAGCTGACTGTGAGTGTGCAGCCCTAGACAGCAGACTGTGAGTGTGCAGTCCTAGAGAGCTGACTGTGAGTGTGCATGCTTTAGAGAGTTGACTGTGAGCGTGCAGCTCTAGAGAGCTGACTATGAGTGTGCAGCCCTAGAGAGCTGACTGTGAGTGTGCAGTAACACAGAGCTGACTGTGAGCGTGCAGCCCTAGAGAGCTGACTGTGAGTGTGCAGTAACACAGAGCTGACTGTGAACATGCAGCCTTTGTGCTGACTGTGAGCATGCAGCCCAAGAGAGCTGACTGTGAGCGTGCAGCCCTAGGGAGCTGACTGTGAGTGTGCAGCCCTACAGAGCTGACTGTGAGTGTGCAGCCCTAGACAGCTGACTGTGAGTGTGCAGCCCTAGACAGCTGACTGTGAGCGTGCAGCCCAAGAGAGCTGACTGTGAGCGTGCAGCCCTAGGGAGCTGACTGTGAGTGTGCAGCCCTACAGAGCTGACTGTGAGTGTGCAGCCCTAGACAGCTGACTGTGAGTGTGCAGCCCTAGACAGCAGACTGTGAGTGTGCAGTCCTAGAGAGCTGACTGTGAGCGTGCAGCCCTAGGGAGCTGACTGTGAGTGTGCAGCCCTACAGAGCTGACTGTGTGTGTGCAGCCCTAGACAGCTGACTGTGAGCATGCAGCCCAAGAGAGCTGACTGTGAGCATGTAGCCCAAGAGAGCTGACTGTGAGCGTGCAGCCCTAGACAGCTGACTGTGAGTGTGCAGCCCTACAGAGCTGACTGTGAGTGTGCAGCCCTAGACAGCTGACTGTGAGTGTGCAGCCCTAGAGAGCTGACTGTGAGTGTGCAGTCCTAGAGAGCTGACTGTGAGTGTGCATGCTTTAGAGAGTTGACTGTGAGCGTGCAGCTCTAGAGAGCTGACTATGAGTGTGCAGCCCTAGAGAGCTGACTGTGAGTGTGCAGTAACACAGAGCTGACTGTGAGCGTGCAGCCCTAGAGAGCTGACTGTGAGTGTGCAGTAACACAGAGCTGACTGTGAACATGCAGCCTTTGTGCTGACTGTGAGCATGCAGCCCAAGAGAGCTGACTGTGAGCGTGCAGCCCTAGAGAGTTGACTGTGAGCGTGCAGCCCTAGAGAGCTGACTGTGAGTGTGCAGCCCTACAGAGCTGACTGTGAGTGTGCAGCCCTAGACAGCTGACTGTGAGTGTGCAGCCCTAGACAGCAGACTGTGAGTGTGCAGTCCTAGAGAGCTGACTGTGAGTGTGCATGCTTTAGAGAGTTGACTGTGAGTGTGCAGCTCTAGAGAGCTGACTATGAGTGTGCAGCCCTAGAGAGCTGACTGTGAGTGTGCAGTAACACAGAGCTGACTGTGAGTGTGCAGCCCTAGAGAGCTGACTGTGAGTGTGCAGTAACACAGAGCTGACTGTGAACATGCAGCCTTTGTGCTGACTGTGAGCATGCAGCCCAAGAGAGCTGACTGTGAGCATGCAGCCCTAGAGAGCTGACTGTGAGCGTGCAGCCCTAGGGAGCTGACTGTGAGTGTGCAGCCCTAGAGAGCTGACTGTGAGTGTGCAGCCCTAGACAGCTGACTGTGAGTGTGCAGCCCTAGACAGCTGACTGTGAGTGTGCAGTAACACAGAGCTGACTTTGAGCGTGCATGCTTTAGAGAGTTGACTGTTAGCGTGCAGCTCTAGAGAGCTGACTGTGAGTGTGCAGCCCTAGAGAGCTGACTGTGAGTGTGCAGTCCTAGAGAGCTGACTGTGAGTGTGCAGCCCTAGAGAGCTGACTGTGAGTGTGCAGTAACACAGAGCTGACTGTGAGCGTGCAGCCCTAGAGAGCTGACTGTGAGCGTGCAGTCCTAGAGAGCTGACTGTGTGTGTGCAGTCCTAGAGAGCTGACTGTGAGTGTGCAGTAACACAGTCTCTTCCTGTGTTTCTGCCTCCTTTCAGAGTAAAATGCCATTAACTGTAAGGACCCCCAGCCTTGACTTTTGACCCTGCCAGCGGTCTCTCTGACTCTGTAACTGCCCCTGGCGGCCAGTTACTGTAAGCACAGTGTTAGCTGTAGTGTAGCACTGGGTCCTGCCCTAATGAACACTAACAAGTCTTATCTTTAGCACAGTGCTAGCCCCTGACCCAATGTGCACAGCATTAACATATCATTGGCATTAGTGTAGTGCTAGCTTCCTGATGCAGCAAAGCAGCTTTCATTTGGGGCTCTAACACACACTACACAGATTTAGACCTTCAAATCTCCTCATGATATGAGACAAGCTGCTTATAATTGCCCTCCTTGGTTCAACAGTTTTATTATGTTTAACACACACACACACACACACACACACACTCACACACACACACTCACACACTCACCCTCACACACACACACACACACACACACACACACTCACACTCACCCTCACACTCATGCACATGCACACACACACTCACCCTCACACACACACACACACTCGCACTCGCACTCGCACTCGCACTCGCACTCGCACTCGCACTCGCACTCACACGCACACACACACTCACACTCACACTCACACACTCACCCTCACACACACACACACACACACACACACACACACACACACACACTCACCCACTCATACACACACGCACACATAAAAACATACACAAAAACACACACGCACACACACACTTTCCTCTTAGTTTAATTTAAGAAGTCTCTCCAAGGTGCAGAGTTATAGATCCTTAAAGTCACCCAGGTCTGTGAGTATGTTTGAGCATATTTACAGGAGTGTCTGTGAGTATGTATGAGCATATTTACAGGAGTGTCTGTGAGTATGTATGAGCATATTTACAGGAGTGTCTGTGAGTATGTATGAGCATATTTACAGGAGTGTCTGTGAGTATGTATGAGCATATTGACAGGAGTGTCTGTGAGTATGTATGAGCATATTTACAGGAGTTTCTGTGAGTATGTTTGAGCATATTTACAGGAGTGTCTGTGAGTATGTATGAGCATATTGACAGGAGTGTCTGTGAGTATGTATGAGCATATTGACAGGAGTGTCTGTGAGTATGTATGAGCATATTTACAGGAGTGTCTGTGAGTATGTTTGAGCATATTTACAGGAGTGTCTGTGAGTATGTTTGAGCATATTGACAGGAGTGTCTGTGAGTATGTATGAGCATATTGACAGGAGTGTCTGTGAGTATGTATTAGCATATTTACAGGATTGTCTGTGAGTATTTATGAGCATATTGACAGGAGTGTCTGTGAGTATGTATGAGCATATTTACAGGAGTGTCTGTGAGTATGTTTGAGCATATTTACAGGAGTGTCTGTGAGTATGTATGAGCATATTTACAGGAGTGTCTGTGAGTATATATGAGCATATTTACAGGAGCGTCTGTGAGTATGTATGAGCATATTGACAGGAGTGTCTGTGAGTATGTATGAGCATATTGACAGGAGTGTCTGTGAGTATGTATGAGCATATTTACAGGAGTGTCTGTGAGTATGTATGAGCATATTGACAGGAGTGTCTGTGAGTATGTTTGAGCATATTTACAGGAGTGTCTGTGAGTATGTATGAGCATATTGACAGGAGTGTCTGTGAGTATATTTGAGCATATTGACAGGAGTGTCTGTGAGTATCTTTGAGCATATTTACAGGAGTGTCTGTGAATATGTATCAGCATATTTACAGGAGTGTCTTTGAATATGTTTGAGCATATTTACAGGATGTGAGTATATTTGCAGCAGTGTATTCAAGTGCATTTACAGTGTTAGTGTTGTAGGTGAGCCTAGAGCATGGAAAAATACATATAACTCTGTTATCACAAGGGTGGTCCTTATGTCTGCATCCTGTGATGATGACAGTGACTGTGATGATAATTTTCATTGTTTTTCTTTTAAGGATGACAACGTTCTAAGGGAAAATATAAACTGGGAATTAAGTATGAAAAAATTGTCATTTGGATACAACATATATTTTAAAAATGTACAATGTTGGATTTTTTGTCTTTCCTCTCTCTGCTTCAGTCAGTCAGGCTGTATTACACTTGGGCTCTTGGTTCAAAATATATAAAATGAATAATTAAGAATCACTTGAAAGCATAAATGCGCCGCACAGAGCTCGGTTATGCCTTGTATCATATTTCCATACACTGTATTATCATATCCCTGCAGAATTATGGAAATAGAATTAGTATTATGTTCAGCTTAATTGCATGGTGGTTTGGAAATGATCTTGCCCTTATTTAACCTTGTGTTTGTGTATCCAAGTTGTTTGTTCCCTGTTTAAATCAGCATATTTCCAAAACAAAAGATTAGCCATCGCTGTTAATTAGGCGCTTGTGTCTGAGATGTGCTGCTTGGCTCCTGAGCTGGAGTTTCAGAGTGGGGGCCTACCTGATGCATATGCCAGGGGCTCTGTGATGTGGTCCCTAAAGCAGTGGCCGTGGGACGGGGAGAGCATGCCCGTTACGGTCATCACTGTGCACTTGCCCCATATGGAAGATGCAGTGCAGGGGGTTTTGGGGCTCATTTGGCTGTGACTGTAACCGTCTTCTGAAGCTGTGGCTGTAACTGCTAAAGCTGTGGCAGTAATTGTGTGCTGGAGCTGTGGCAGTAACTGGGTGCTGAAGCTGTGGCAGTAACTGGGTGCTGAAGCTGTGGCTGTAACTGTGTTCTGAAATTGTGGCAGTAACTGGGTGCTGAAGCTGTGACTGTAAATGTGTTCTGAAATTGTGTCTGTAACTGTGTTCTGAAGCTGCGACTGTAACTGGGTGCTGAAGCTGTGGCTGTAACTGTGTTCTGAAATTGTGGCTGTAACTGTGTGCTGAAGCTGTGGCTGTAACTGTGTTCTGAAGCTGTGGCTGTAACTGTGTTCTGAAGCTGTGGCTGTAACTGTGTTCTGAAGCTGTGGCTGTAACTGGGTGCTGAAGCTGTGGCTGTAACTGTGTTCTGAAATTGTGGCAGTAACTGGGTGCTGAAGCTGTGGCAGTAACTGGGTGCTGAAGCTGTGGCTGTAACTGTGTTCTGAAGCTGTGGCTGTAACTGGGTGCTGAAGCTGTGTCTGTAACTGTGTTCTGAAATTGTGTCTGTAACTGTGTTCTGAAGCTGTGGCTGTAAATGTGTTCTGAAATTGTGTCTGTAACTGTGTTCTGAAGCTGCGACTGTAACTGGGTGCTGAAGCTGTGTCTGTAACTGTGTTCTGAAATTGTGTCTGTAACTGTGTTCTGAAGCTGTGGCTGTAAATGTGTTCTGAAATTGTGGCAGTAACTGGGTGCTGAAGCTGTGGCAGTAACTGGGTGCTGAAGCTGTGGCTGTAACTGTGTTCTGAAGCTGTGGCTGTAACTGGGTGCTGAAGCTGTGGCTGTAACTGTGTTCTGAAATTGTGGCAGTAACTGGGTGCTGAAGCTGTGGCAGTAACTGGGTGCTGAAGCTGTGGCTGTAAATGTGTTCTGGAGCTGTGGCTGTAACTGTGTTCTGAAGCTGCGACTGTAACTGGGTGCTGAAGCTGTGGCTGTAACTGTGTTCTGAAATTGTGTCTGTAACTGTGTTCTGAAGCTGTGGCTGTAACTGGGTGCTGAAGCTGTGGCTGTAACTGTGTTCTGAAATTGTGGCAGTAACTGGGTGCTGAAGCTGTGGCAGTAACTGGGTGCTGAAGCTGTGGCTGTAACTGTGTTCTGAAGCTGTGGCTGTAACTGGGTGCTGAAGCTGTGGCTGTAACTGTGTTCTGAAATTGTGGCAGTAACTGGGTGCTGAAGCTGTGGCAGTAACTGGGTGCTGAAGCTGTGGCTGTAACTGTGTGCTGAAGCTGTGGCTGTAACTGTGTTCTGAAATTGTGGCTGTAACTGTGTGCTGAAGCTGTGACTGTAAATGTGTTCTGGAGCTGTGGCTGTAACTGTGTTCTGAAATTGTGGCTGTAACTGGGTGCTGAAGCTGTGACTGTAACTGGGTACTGAAGCTGTGGCTGTAACTGTGTTCTGAAATTGTGGCTGTAACTGTGTGCTGAAGCTGTGGCTGTAACTGTGTTCTGAAGCTGTGGCTGTAACTGTGTTCTGAAGCTGTGGCTGTAACTGTGTTCTGAAGCTGTGGCTGTAACTGGGTGCTGAAGCTGTGGCTGTAACTGTGTTCTGAAATTGTGGCAGTAACTGGGTGCTGAAGCTGTGGCTGTAACTGGGTGCTGAAGCTGTGGCTGTAACTGTGTTCTGAAGCTGTGGCTGTAACTGGGTGCTGAAGCTGTGGCTGTAACTGTGTTCTGAAATTGTGGCAGTAACTGGGTGCTGAAGCTGTGGCAGTAACTGGGTGCTGAAGCTGTGGCTGTAACTGTGTGCTGAAGCTGTGGCTGTAACTGTGTTCTGAAATTGTGGCTGTAACTGTGTGCTGAAGCTGTGACTGTAAATGTGTTCTGGAGCTGTGGCTGTAACTGTGTTCTGAAATTGTGGCTGTAACTGGGTGCTGAAGCTGTGACTGTAACTGGGTACTGAAGCTGTGGCTGTAACTGTGTTCTGAAATTGTGGCTGTAACTGTGTGCTGAAGCTGTGGCTGTAACTGTGTTCTGAAGCTGTGGCTGTAACTGTGTTCTGAAGCTGTGGCTGTAACTGTGTTCTGAAGCTGTGACTGTAACTGGGTACTGAAGCTGAAGTGTTTGAGTGGCACACACACTA
Source organism: Albula glossodonta (assembly GCA_019788955.1). Taxonomy (NCBI): domain Eukaryota; kingdom Metazoa; phylum Chordata; class Actinopteri; order Albuliformes; family Albulidae; genus Albula; species Albula glossodonta. Next base: position 9,083 of record JAFBMS010001902.1, read on the forward strand.
GAGGCCTGAGGAAATATCCATATCCAGCTGCTCTGCTGATTTAGTTGCCATGGCAATTGAATCCAAATGGCGGTGATGGCAGTGACAGGATGAAAGCAGTGATTATGGTGCTGGTTACTAGAATCAGAGAAACGCTGTGCAGAAATTCAGCGCAGAAGCCTTGTGACATAAAGCTGTGAGTGGCTGTGAGTGGGTAGACCGTCATTTGATAATGCAGTATTTAGGAACTCTTGTACCCTCAGTCAGATTCACATGACCGTGCTGCCAAGTAACCTCTCTGATCCTGCTCCCTAATACAGCAGATTGCTCTGCACTATTACACTCGGGGAGAAAGGGAAATTAGTGCTCTGCACTCTTCAATCAAAACATTTTTCTCCTGTTTCTGTCATAATCCTGTTTATCGTTGGGAACCTGGAAAGAAGGAAAGTCTTTTTCTGGGGCAAAGTTTAGGACGGGGTCCTCGGTGGGGCAGTGAGCAGGTGAAGGGTGTTTGGAGTGAGGCCTGCCGGGTAACCAATGAGAACCCTGAAAGGTCAGTGTCCCCCTCTTCTTCCAACCCAGAAAGTCAAAATTGAGTCATATTGCAGCCTTAAAGCTTTGTATCCCCTTTAGTAGCAGCAGTAGCAATATGTCTATGCAAAAGTTTCCAGTAGAAGCAGGAGAGAGAAAGAAAGACAGAGATGATGGAGAGAAATGAGTGGCAGAGTGGAACAGAGAGAGAGAGTGGTAGAGCAAGAGAGAGAGACAGAGAGACAGAGAGGAAGAAGAAGAGAGACAGAGATGGAGAGGAAAAAGGACAGAGAGATGATTAGCTAAGTGGGGGCAGAGCTGAGAACTCTGGGAAGAGGATGTGTTTGAGTGTGTCTGGCTCCTCTGCTCTGGACAAATGAGATACAGTACTGTATTATTCAAAAGCAAATCGACAGAGAAATAACAAATTTCCCTCTGAGTACATCTTATTAAACTGTCTCTGTCATTTATCAAGACAAATTGGCTGGTAATGTGGTAGTTTAAATGGCCAGTGTTGAATGTGGGAGAATGCTGAGAAGAATCTGTAGTAATGGTGAAGGTTTTTTCTGTAATCAGAACTGCATCATCTGTATGAATGGCTGTCTCAGCGCCATTAAATGCAAATCCGCCCAGGAAGGAAACAGGAGAGTGATTCCACTGGGGTGAATCTCCAAATTTCACAAACAAATAAAACTGCATATTGAATTCCTCATGAAGTCACACCAACACATAAGAAATACTGAACACATACTGCTATACACAGCTTTCACACAGTAATACTGAACATGTACTGCTATAAACTGCTTTCACACAGAAATACTGAACACATACTGCTATACACAGCTTTCACACAGACACAGGGCAGAGAAGCCATCTAACTGAGAGTATACTGAGTTTTATAATAATAATAATGATTATGATAATGATAAAAATAATATACCATTAGTAGTAACAGTAGTAGAAGCAGTAATAGTTTTGATCATATAATTTGCCATATGAACTGCAGTACTTTATTTTCCTTTCCTGAATTTTGACAAATGACTTATTGCACACCACCCTTAACCATAAGTAACTTCAAGAAAATTCAAAACATAAAATGTAAAATCGTAGCACTTGCTCAGAAATATTACTTTAAATGAAAAGCAACGGTAAATAAGTACCCAATGCAGAAATGCTTCACATGCAAATCCTGTTTCATTTATCTGAGTGGCGTGTACATACCATATCAGCACAGCCATGATATCACATACAAATCAACAGCAAGTAACAATAAAAAATGTATTACTTTGTGATATTTTTGATTCCACATGGTGGTTAGGTCTGCTCTTAAATTATGAATAGGGTTTTCCCCTCGTGGGTTTGTTGTTGCGTTTCACTGCATTGTACTATAGTCTAACAACACAAAACATATCAATGAGACGTAAATAAGAACTATTTTAAAAACAGAAACATACCCTGTTTTATCATTCAAAAATGTATTCATTTTGAGCCTGCTTTTGTTTACTTGATATTGCAGTTCAGAGGAAGCAAAAATGAGTAAAATCAAATAAGACCAAAACTAATCGTCATTTTCAACACACTTTTTTTGTCCACATTGCTTCATTCTAGATGTCTGTTCATGCGTGCAGTTCTGAACACAGTGACTCACTGGATCTTATCATGAATATACAGTATTAGAAGCTCATCCCTGGGGTTTTCTTCAGTGATGAAGAAACAGGCTCATCTTACAGACATGGCAAAGACATGAGAGGGCTTAATGAACGCACACATACTAAGTTGGGCCCACAGTCAGAATTTTACATCATGTGACAGTGTGTGTGTGTGTGTGAGTGTGTGAGAGTGTGTGAGAGTGTGTGTGAGTGTGTGTATGTGTGTGTGAGAGTGTGTGAGAGTGTGTGTGTGTGTATGTATGTGTGTGAGTGTGTGTGAGTGAGACCTCTAAGAAAAGACACTCTGACCTCTGTGAGCCCAAAATATCACAGAAATAAGGTAACCAAATTTTGATTAGTGGGCTCAGCCCAGCCCTTCAGAACTGATTATGCTCAAAGTAACTCTGAGAAACATTCGCTTATACAGATATTAAATGTGATCACAGATGGTTTCATGTCTGTTCATTTCTCACAGAGGTCACATGAACTCAGAACGCTATGGAGCATCAGAGCTCATTCGTTTTAAGCTTCTCCTGCCCGTCTGTTTAAAGAAAAGCATCTGTTGTGTTGTTTAATTGTGAAAATGTGAGAGTATAATGCTTCTCTTTCCTCCCTTTCTTCAGTCACCCTTTGTGTGACTGTCATTGTGTGACAGTACTTGTGTGGCTGTTCTTGTGTGGCTGTCCTTGTGTGGCAGTCTTTGTGTGAAAGGTGAAAATAAGGTGTGTGGTGGTGGAGTGGGTCACCAGCTTCTGCTCTGACTGTCTGAGGTAGCGTCATGCTCAGGCTGGCCCAGAAGCCCCCGCTCAGAGCCTCTACTGTCTCAGTCTGATGGACCTGCTCACCATGGCCCAGCGAACACTCAACCTGCTTAGTCGTAACCTGCTCACTCATAACCCACTCACTGATAACTTGCTCACCATGGCCCAGCGAACACTCAACCTGCTTAGTCATAACCTGCTCACTCATAACCCACTCACTGATAACTTGCTCACCATGGCCCAGCGAACACTCAACCTGCTTAGTCATAACCTGCTCACTCATAACCCACTCACTGATAACTTGCTCACCATGGCCCAGCGAACACTCAACCTGCTTAGTCATAACCTGCTCACTCATAACCCACTCACTAATAACCTGCTTACTCACAACCCACTCACTAATAACCTGCTCACTCACAACACACTCACTGATAACCTGCTCACTCACAACCCACTCACTAATAACCTGCTTACTCACAACCCACTCACTAATAACCTGCTCACTCATAACCCACTCACTGATAACCTGCTCACTCACAACCCACTCACTGATAACCTGCTCACTCATAACCCACTCACTGATAACCTGCTCACTCATATCCCACTCACTGATAACCTGCTCACTAGTAACCAGCTCTCCCAGACGTTGCGCACCGTGGACCGGCAAACCCAGAATCTGTTCACCCTTTTCTTTCTGGCTTTTTTCTTTCTTGCTTTCTTTGTCTCATTACCTATCTTGCTCTCTTACTCTGAGAAGGCACATATTTTGTGGAGAGAGAGGCTGGTGCTGACGCTGTGGAAATGCAGTCTCTTCTACAGTGTTATGGTGACATACGCCATGTTCATGACCTATCACAGGTCACATTCTGCCTGTCTGGACTGGCCCCTTTTGTGTGTGAGTGTTTGTGTGTCTGCGTTTACGTGTCAGTCAGCAAGAGGGCCCTCCTTCCATTAGAGGATGTGTGTTCTATTCCTGTCTGCGCCAGATCATCTTTGATGCATTATATCTGGGTCTGATTGAGTCTGCATGTTTCTGCATGGAGGGCCCGAGGGGTGGCCATTTTTAATCATGTCCCCACAGAAGTCAGAATTAGTGGCCCTCTCTGGAGCCCTGGCTGAGGGTTATTTAAGGAGCAGACTGGCCCTGCTGAGGGCTGCAGAAACAAGGACAGCCACTCTGCTGCAGCCCCACACCAGAACCTGCAGACCCATCACTCTCTCTCTCTACCGCTATATCACTGTTTTATTGGGGTTTGAGTGAGAGTTGAGTGGGAGTTGATTTGGGTTTAAGTGGAAGTTGAGGATGAGTTTATTGGAGTTTAAGCGAGAGTTGAGTTGAAGTTTATTAGGGTTTAAGTGGGAGTTGATTGGGGTTTAAGTGATAGTTGAGTTGGAGTTGACTGGGGTTTGATTTGGGTTTGATTAGGGTTTAAGTGAGAGTTGATTGGGTTTTGATTTGAATGAAAGTGGGAGTTGATTGGGGTTGGAGTTTTGTGAGCCAGCTTGTGAGCCTGGCTGCTTTACCCCAGAATGTCAGGACAGATGTCTTCCATAACCCACAAGTTATTAATATAGATGAATGTATAAATAAATCATAAACTCTCATTTCAAAATTAATCATACTTGCAAATGATTTTAAGAGTGGAGAACATGAAATTAACTGCAAGGAGATAGTTGATCTAACTGGGTTACTGACCATAAATCATTAATATTTATTCATAACATTTTATCAAGTTATTCCAAATCCCATTTGTGACCCCTTAATCTAAATACATTTATCAGAATGTTTTGATGTTTGCCTCACCCAGCAGCATGTGATTGTGGGCTGCAGCTGAAGCTCAGTTCTGTGTGGTTGAGTTAGAGGCTGCAACAGGGCCTGATATTTCCTCCACGCACAGCAGCCATGCAGTAATCAGATAAAGTACATTGTCTTTGTGCCACATTATTTATGGATTGTAGATGTAAACAGAGTGTAGCGCTGTGCTGCAAGCCTGAGCACCACTCTCCATTCAGTTTCAAACCCATGACCTACTGGAGCTCTCCATTCAGTTTCAAACCCATGACCTACTGGAGCTCTCCATTCAGTTTCAAACCCGTGACCTACTGGAGCCCTCCATTCAGTTTCAAACCCGTGACCTACTGGAGCCCTCCATTCAATTTCAAACCCGTGACCTACTGGAGCCCTCCATTCAATTTCAAACCCATGACCTACTGGGTTCAGAGTCTATCCTGTTAAATATTGTACTTGTAATCCTAGAAGCGGTTGGGTAGTTTGTGAAGTGAAGACTCTCCTTACTGCCTCCTCATTTTGCAATTTCTTATTCAAGATCCAGGGATCTGACATCTTGCTCAGTTCAGCTCCTCTAACTGACGACACTGAATACATTACAGTTTGTGTAATAGTGCATTATTTATCCAGTGAGATTTACATACACATCACGCACCATATAAAATTACTCTCATTGAAGTGCACAAGAACTGCTTTCTCCATATTTCCAGGCTTTTATTTCCAGAGACTTTCAGTCCTGTAAATTTGCACCCATTCCTAGAGGTTTTGAAAGTGTTAATTAGTGTACTTCTTGTAATTAACTTTTTACACCTCCTTTTGCACACTCTTTTTGCATTAATCTTTTGGGCAGTAATGAATGCAGAACTGATTAATTTGCAGAGCTATGAGCCCCATCTCACACAACAGCCTGGCACATTACAGCATTGTTCCTCTTTCATTTTTTTTCTCTTCATCTCCCAAATGCTAACATTTAGCTAGAGGGGAAGAAACACAGAACAGATCTATGATCTTACTCACAAAACACACTCTGAAACTGATAGAGCTTAATTCCTGCATATTCTACATGAAGCTGAGTAAAAGTGCATAGCATGTACAGGGTCCCAGTGCAGTAACTACCCCAGATAACAGCTCATGACTGGACCTGGCCGACCTTTGTACTCATCCAATATTTGCTCATAGCCAGAGCAAGCAAATAATAGTATTATTATGTGATAAGTCTGATATAACAGCAGGACCAGCTGCATACTATTGCAAACAAATGAGTATGCAATTATCCAAAAATAACTCATGCATTTTCATTGGCTGCTGATATTGGCTGTTGTTATAAAACAGGTGATGATTCATAGGTAACATGCTTCCATGTTCAGTCCCTGTAATTCACCATTCTTCTGAAGTATTTTTCCTGCTGAATCATACTGTGGAGCTGAATCAAACTGTGTGAAGCAGAATCACTCTGTGTGGAGCTGAATCACACTGTGTGGAGCAGAATCACGCTGTGTGGAGCAGAATCACACTGTGTGGAGCTGAATCAAACTGTGTGGAGCAGAATCACGCTGTGTGGAGCAGAATCACGCTGTGTGGAGCTGAATCACACTGTGTGGAGCAGAATCACGCTGTGTGGAGCAGAATCACACTGTGTGGAGCTGAATCAAACTGTGTGGAGCAGAATCACGCTGTGTGGAGCTGAATCACACTGTGTGGAGCTGAATCACACTGTGTGGAGCTGAATCACACTGTGTGGAGCTGAATCACACTGTGTGGAGCTGAATCACACTGTGTGGAGCAGAATCACGCTGTGTGGAGCGGAATCACACTGTGTGGAGCTGAATCAAACTGTGTGAAGCAGAATCACTCTGTGTGGAGCTGAATCACACTGTGTGGAGCTGAATCACACTGTGTGGAGCAGAATCACGCTGTGTGGAGCTGAATCACACTGTGTGGAGCTGAATCACACTGTGTGGAGCAGAATCACAGTGTGTGGGGCAGAATCACACTGTGTGGAGCTGAATCACACTGTGTGGAGCAGAATCACGCTGTGTGGAGCTGAATCACACTGTGTGGAGCAGAATCACGCTGTGTGGAGCTGAATCACACTGTGTGGAGCTGAATCACATTGTGTGGAGCTGAATCACACTGTGTGGAGCTGAATCACACTGTGTGGAGCAGAATCACACTGTGTGGAGCTGAATCACGCTGTGTGGGGCAGAATCACACTGTGTGGAGCTGAATCACACTGTGTGGAGCAGAATCACACTGTGTGGAGCTGAATCACGCTGTGTGGGGCAGAATCACACTGTGTGGAGCTGAATCACACTGTGTGGAGCTGAATCACACTGTGTGGAGCTGAATCACGCTGTGTGGGGCAGAATCACAGTGTGTGGAGCTGAATCACGCTGTGTGGGGCAGAATCACAGTGTGTGGAGCTGAATCACGCTGTGTGGAGCAGAATCACACTGTGTGGAGCAGAAGCACGCTGTGTGGGGCAGAATCACACTGTGTGGAGCAGAATCACAGTGTGTGGAGCTGAATCACACTGTGTGGAGCAGAATCACGCTGTGTGGATCTGAATCACACTGTGTGGAGCTGAATCACAGTGTGTGGAGCTGAATCACGCTGTGTGGGGCAGAATCACTCTGTGTGGAGCAGAATCACACTGTGTGGAGCAGAATCACGCTGTGTGGAGCTGAATCACACTGTGTGGAGCAGAATCACGCTGTGTGGAGCAGAATCACACTGTGTGGAGCTGAATCAAACTGTGTGGAGCAGAATCACGCTGTGTGGAGCTGAATCACACTGTGTGGAGCTGAATCACGCTGTGTGGGGCTGAATCACACTGTGTGGAGCTGAATCACACTGTGTGGAGCTGAATCACACTGTGTGGAGCAGAATCACACTGTGTGGAGCAGAATCACAGTGTGTGGAGCTGAATCACGCTGTGTGGAGCTGAATCACACTGTGTGGAGCTGAATCATACTGTGGAGCTGAATCACACTGTGTGGGGCAGAATCACGCTGTGTGGAGCAGAATCACACTGTGTGGAGCTGAATCACGCTGTGTGGAGCTGAATCACACTGTGTGGGGCAGAATCACACTGTGTGGAGCTGAATCACACTGTGTGGAGCAGAATCACAGTGTGTGGAGCTGAATCACACTGTGTGGAGCTGAATCACACTGTGTGGAGCAGAATCACAGTGTGTGGAGCACAGTCACACTGTGTGGAGCTGAGCTGTGTATGGAGCAGGTGCCACAGATGTTTGTGTAGCTCACGCCTGCAAAATAACAGATTCCTCCCTAATATCCATCATTTACTCTGCTAACAGAGTGATCTGGTGTAGTGCATACATTCATGCATGTTTTCCTTTACCTGCTGTAGCATGGTGTGCTGTTCTCAGTTAGACCAGTGAGGTCAGTCACACCTCGCTGTGGTCAGTTAGACCAGTGAGGTCAGTCACACCTTGCTGTGGTCAGTTAGACCAGTGAGGTCAGTCACACCACGTTGTGTTCAGTTAGACCAGTGAGGTCAGTCACACCACGTTGTGTTCAGTTAGACCAGTGAGGTCAGTCACACCTCGCTGTGGTCAGTTAGACCAGTGAGGTCAGTCACACCTCGCTGTTCTCAGTTAGACCAGTGAGGTCAGTCACACCTCGCTGTGGTCAGTTAGACCAGTGAGGTCAGTCACACCTTGCTGTGGTCAGTTAGACCAGTGAGGTCAGTCACACCACGTTGTGTTCAGTTAGACCAGTGAGGTCAGTCACACCACGTTGTGTTCAGTTAGACCAGTGAGGTCAGTCACACCTCGCTGTGGTCAGTTAGACCAGTGAGGTCAGTCACACCACGTTGTGGTCAGTTAGACCAGTGAGGTCAGTCACACCTCGCTGTGGTCAGTTAGACCAGTGAGGTCAGTCACACCACGTTGTGTTCAGTTAGACCAGTGAGGTCAGTCACACCTCGCTGTGGTCAGTTAGACCAGTGAGGTCAGTCACACCTCGCTCTGGTCAGTTAGACCAGTGAGGTCAGTCACACCTCGCTGTGGTCAGTTAGACCAGTGAGGTCAGTCACACCTCGCTCTGGTCAGTTAGACCAGTGAAGTCAGTCACACCACGTTGTGTTCAGTTAGACCAGTGAGGTCAGTCACACCTCGCTGTGCTCGACTTCCTGTCCGCTTAGTTGAGTGGTCTCTGTTACATCCTCTCCAGTGCTCCAGCCCCATGTCTCTCTCTCTCTCTCTCTCTCTCTCTCTCTCTCTCTTTCTGTTATATTCACCCACATGTCAATGTCAAATATTTCGCTTCAGCTGGGGAAAGTTCTGTCTCACAGACATTGATTTTGTGTCATTTTATTTGTTCTCACTGAAGCCATCCGAGTTTTATGGTGCCTTTTACAGCCTTCTCGACTGCTGATCAAAAACTATTTATAACACTTTAGAGTACGCTGTCACTCTCACTGACCACAGCGCACGCACACACACACACACACACACACACACACACAGGCAAACACATGAATACACAAACACACACACATTCCATTGTCCCATCACTGTATTTGCATTAATGTATGGATCAGAGAGAGAAAGATTACTGAGTTTTATTGTGATATGTTCTCATTTATTCAAAGTGTGAATAGATCATTTGTTATAGATCAGGCATAAAAAATGTCAAAATATATTAAAAAGTTTCAGCTTTTATTTAAAATGGTTTTTTCTCTGTTCCAGGCAGCTGACGGTTCCGGTTTTTGCTGACAGAGAGAGCCAAGGCATGTTTGGTTTCACTGCACGAACAAGATCAGTGCAAGGTGCTAAAAAGGCTCTTTCCCCTAAACACTGCTGTGACCTACTCACCTGAGCCACAGCCCTTTACACACACACACACTCACTCACTCACTCACTCACTCACTCACTCACTCACTCACACACTCACACGCACGCATGCACGCATACACACACACACACAATCACATGGAAACACACAAAAACACACATATACACACACACACACACACATATACACTCACTCATGTGCATGCACACACATACTCACACACACTCACTCACTCACTCACTCACTCACTCACTCGCACGCATGCACGCATACACACACACACACACACACAATCACATTGAAACACACAAAAACACACATACACACACACAGATACACTCACTCATGTGCATGCACACACATACACACACACACATACACTCACTCATGTGCATGCACACACATACACACACACACACACACATACACTCACTCATGTGCATGCACACACATACACACATACACACACACACACACACACATACACTCACTCATGTGCATGCACTCACATACTCACACACACATTCATACAGTTAAACCCAACTTGCCCAGGGAACTCCACCCCTTTTTATGGGAAGCCTCGCCCCTTATGTAGGGAAGTGAAACAATAGAAAAGTAGAGTAACCTGGATTTTATATCTTCTGGCTGGCACTTTAAGTACCTTTTTCTTTTTTTCTGTCATGCAAATGAGCTTATCAGTGCATACTCATTAGAATGTGAGAGGGTGAGAATTAAAGTCGCAGGGTACATCTGTGGGACTCACACACTCACACTGGGCTTCACACGCAGCTCCCATCAGAAAAAGACTGAAAATACCTTCATTTTTTTCTCTTCTTTGAATGCCAAACTGCATTTAGCATGCAGAAAGAAAGAACAGAGACAGAGAACGAGAGAGAGAGAGAGAGAAAAGTTAAAGGATCACACATGGGAAACTTGGAAAACATGCACACACACGTACACATATATACACACTCGCACTCACACATTCACACATATCATCTGTGCATTATTGTCTGCGTGTTGTAGATCTCTGTATGCTTCAAACAAAGCGGTTCATATGACATGCCGCTTGTCAAAAAGAGAAAGAAAGATGTGTCCTGCAGTCTTATATTTCTGTCCCATAAAATGACACAATAAAACAGATTCATTCATTAGCTGAGCTTTGCCTCTTTTGAATAGTATTCTGATGAGCTGAGAAGTGGAAAACACATTAAAACAAATCTGTTGTGGTGTTGTGGTCTTTCATCCATTCCCTTGTAATACAAGGAGACCATTAGGTGGTGCAACATATATACTTTTGGAACATGACCTCTGTTATATAATGGTTAGCATGAACATGCACTCCTTTGATAGCATTCTATACACAGTTTATAAACTGTAATATACAAGTGGGGGCTTTTGCTCCTAATCTCAGATATATCACACACATACATCTGTAAAGCACATGAAATCTGCTATAACCGTGTTTATGTCAGGGTGAGAATTTTTATTTTCACCTGATCTACAGCTACGCTCTCATTAAAGATCGAGGGTGTTTTCTGCAGGTTCAGAGTTGTGAGCTGTGGGGTAGCTGTGAGGTAGCGTGCCCCATAAATGCTGAGCTGTATGTTTGGCCACCATCACTGTCAGCCCAGCACACTTAAGCTGAATTACCTCTGTAAACATGTCACTGAATAACTTACAATGTTCAGGATATGAGTCACATCAGATAAGAGCGTCTCACTACAAAGTTATTTTTAGAAAAGAACTGGGGGTAGAAACAGTGTCCCAAGCATAATGATTGTTATGGATATTATAATGTACAAAATATGATTCATAATAAGCCAACAAAAGGACTACCAGAAATAACACCTGTCACAATCATATTCATAAGAGCACAGTTATTAATTGTTATTAATAAATATTTATAATTGAAATGCACACCAAAAGGTCATAGGAGCTGCCTATGCCCTAACCCCTAATCCTAACCCTATGCCCTAACCCTAACCCTGACCCTAACCCTCTGCCCTAACCATTAACCCTAACCCTCTCCAGTGCACCCCCTTTTTCTGCAGGAGAGGTAAACTCCTGATGAAAGTCAGAAAATGTAAATGTTGTTTCTGCCCTTCCTGACCTGTTATTTATGTCTCGTTGCTATTGTTACACTCACACACACACACACACACACACTCTCTCTCTCTCCCTTACACACACACACACTCTCTTGCACACTCACACTTGCTCACACTCACACACACACACACACTCTCTCTTCCTTACACACACACACACAAACAGTGACTGGTGCTACTTCCGCTGTGAGGGACAGGTGGTCTGCAGGAGGTGAGGAGTTTGTGGACATGGGCCAAGTCTGTCCCAGACTAAGAGTTTTCGGTTCCTTTAATGTCTCCACGTACAGTTTAGTCAAACTTCCTGGATATTTATTCAACATTTCACAGTGTTCTGGATGCAGCTTCTTTTAAACAATCAACTGTGTCTTTTCACTCTTTTGCTGTCAAGTGTGGGGTTCACTTGAGTCAGACATGGTCTTTGTATCGCTCTAAAGCTGCAATATGTTTGGCATCGAGTTAATGTGAGACGTGCTTCTTGTGCCACTCTGTTGCTGTAGAGTAATTGGATGGTGGAACTGCTCCTGCTCCTGCTCTTTGAGTAGGTGTGCTGGAGTTCCCTGCTCCTGCTCTTTGATCAGGTGTGCTGGAGTTCCCTGCTCCTGCTCTTTGATCAGGTGTGCTGGAGTTCCCTGCTCCTGCTCTTTGATCAGGTGTGCTGGAGTTCCCTGCTCCTGCTCTTTGATCAGGTGTGCTGGAGGTCCCTGCTCCTGCTCTTTGATCAGGTGTGCTGGAGGTCCCTGCTCCTGCCCTTGGAGCAGGTGTGCTGGAGTTCCCTGTTCCTGCTCTTTGAGCAGGTGTGCTGGAGTTCCCTGTTCCTGCTCTTTGAGCAGGTGTGCTGGAGGTCCCTGCTCCTGCCCTTTGAGCAGGTGTGCTGGAGGTCCCTGCTCCTGCCCTTGGAGCAGGTGTGCTGGAGTTCCCTGTTCCTGCTCTTTGAGCAGGTGTGCTGGAGGTCCCTGTTCCTGCTCTTTGAGCAGGTGTGCTGGAGGTCCCTGTTCCTGCTCTTTGAGTAGGTGTGCTGGAGGTCCCTGTTCCTGCTCTTTGATCAGGTGTGCTGGAGGTCCCTGTTCCTGCCCTTTGAGCAGGTGTGCTGGAGGTCCCTGTTCCTGCTCTTTGAGCAGGTGAGCTGGAGGTCCCTGTTCCTGCTCTTTGAGAAGGTGTGCTGGAGGTCCCTGCTCTCACTCCCTCGGTGACAGCAGAGGTTGAGTGGCCATTATGATTCCTGAGGCACTATTTGCCTATATGCTCTGCCCAGGTGTTTTAGGTTAAAGCTCTCCCCACACAGGTAAGCCCAGCCCCCAGGTGTTTTAGGTTAAAGCTCTCCCCACACAGGTAAGCCCAGCCCAGGTGTTTTAGGTTAAAGCTCTCCCCACACAGGTAAGCCCAGCCCAGGTGTGTTAGGTTAAAGCTTTCCCCCTACACAGGTAAGCCCAGCCCAGGTGTTTTAGGTTAAAGCTCTCCCCACACAGGTAAGCCCAGCCCCCAGGTGTTTTAGGTTAAAGCTCTCCCCACACAGGTAAGCCCAGCCCAGGTGTTTTAGGTTAAAGCTCTCCCCACACAGGTAAGCCCAGCCCAGGTGTGTTAGGTTAAAGCTTTCCCCCTACACAGGTAAGCCCAGCCCAGGTGTTTTAGGTTAAAGCTCTCCCCACACAGGTAAGCCCAGCCCCCAGGTGTTTTAGGTTAAAGCTCTCCCCACACAGGTAAGCCCAGCCCAGGTGTTTTAGGTTAAAGCTCTCCCCACACAGGTAAGCCCAGCCCAGGTGTTTTAGGTTAAAGCTCTCCCCTCACAGGTAAGCCCAGCCCAGGTGTTTTAGGTTAAAGCTCTCCCCACACAGGTAAGCCCAGCCCCCAGGTGTTTTAGGTTAAAGCTCTCCCCACACAGGTAAGCCCAGCCCAGGTGTTTTAGGTTAAAGCTCTCCCCACACAGGTAAGCCCAGCCCAGGTGTTTTAGGTTAAAGCTCTCCCCACACAGGTAAGCCCAGCCCAGGTGTTTTAGGTTAAAGCTCTCCCCACACAGGTAAGCCCAGCCCAGGTGTTTTAGGTTAAAGCTCTCCCCTCACAGGTAAGCCCAGCCCAGGTGTTTTAGGTTAAAGCTCTCCCCTCACAGGTAAGCCCAGCCCAGGTGTTTTAGGTTAAAGCTCTCCCCACAAAGATAAGCCCAGCCCAGGTGTTTTAGGTTAAAGCTCTCCCCACACAGGTAAGCCCAGCCCAGGTGTTTTAGGTTAAAGCTTTCCCCCCACACAGGTAAGCCCAGCCCAGGTGTTTTAGGTTAAAGCTCTCCCCACACAGGTAAGCCCAGCCCAGGTGTTTTAGGTTAAAGCTCTCCCCACACAGGTAAGCCCAGCCCAGGTGTTTTAGGTTAAAGCTCTCCCCACACAGGTAAGCCCAGCCCAGGTGTTTTAGGTTAAAGCTCTCCCCACACAGGTAAGCCCAGCCCAGGTGTTTTAGGTTAAAGCTCTCCCCACACAGGTAAGCCCAGCCCAGGTGTTTTAGGTTAAAGCTCTCCCCACACAGGTAAGCCCAGCCCCCAGGTGTTTTAGGTTAAAGCTCTCCCCACACAGGTAAGCCCAGCCCAGGTGTTTTAGGTTAAAGCTCTCCCCACACAGGTAAGCCCAGCCCAGGTGTTTTAGGTTAAAGCTCTCCCCACACAGGTAAGCCCAGCCCAGGTGTTTTAGGTTAAAGCTCTCCCCACACAGGTAAGCCCAGCCCAGGTGTTTTAGGTTAAAGCTCTCCCCTCACAGGTAAGCCCAGCCCAGGTGTTTTAGGTTAAAGCTCTCCCCTCACAGGTAAGCCCAGCCCAGGTGTTTTAGGTTAAAGCTTTCCCCACAAAGATAAGCCCAGCCCAGGTGTTTTAGGTTAAAGCTCTCCCCACAAAGATAAGCCCAGCCCAGGTGTTTTAGGTTAAAGCTCTCCCCACAAAGATAAGCCCAGCCCAGGTGTTTTAGGTTAAAGCTCTCCCCACAAAGATAAGCCCAGTCCAGGTGTTTTAGGTTAAAGCTCTCCCCACAAAGATAAGCCCAGCCCAGGTGTTTTAGGTTAAAGCTCTCCCCACACAGGTAAGCCCAGCCCAGGTGTTTTAGGTTAAAGCTCTCCCCACACAGGTAAGCCCAGCCCAGGTATTTTAGGTTAAAGCTCTCCCCATACAGGTAAGACTTGCCAAGGTGTTTTAGGTTAAAGCTCTCCCCACACAGGTAAGACTTGCCAAGGTGTTTTAGGTTAAAGCTCTCCCCACACAGGTAAGACTTGCCAAGGTGTTTTAGGTTAAAGCTCTCCCCATACAGGTGAGACTTACCCAGGTGTTTTAGATTAAAGCTCTCCCCATACAGGTGAGACTTACCCAGGTGTTTTAGATTAAAGCTCTCCCCACACAGGTAAGACTTGCCAAGGTGTTTTAGGTTAAAGCTCTCCCCATACAGGTGAGACTTACCCAGGTGTTTTAGATTAAAGCTCTCCCCATACAGGTGAGACTTACCCAGGTGTTTTAGATTAAAGCTCTCCCCATACAGGTAAGTCCAGCCCAGGTGTTGAAAAACAGACATTTAAACAAAGAAGTTCATTGGCCCATTGCTTCTCTTTCATCTCTCTTTTCTTTGTCCTTTCCCACTCTCTGCCTCTCTGGGGTAAATACATGTTTCTGTGTTCCTTGCAGTATCATAAGCCTAATTAAAGGACTAATTGGAAAGTAATATCCTTCAGTCTATGATGGCAGTTTCATTTTTTGAAGGAGGCCAGCATGTGCAGAAATGATCCATTAGATTAAGAGGAAATTGGATTGACATTGAGACGCATTTATATTGATAAGCTGCTCCATACCATGACGAATGTGAGTGTTATGGGGTTTAGGAATAATGCTCCGGAGGGAGGCTGCTGTGGGCCCTGTGCTGGCCCATCTCTTGGGCTCCAGCACCAGCACTAACTGCTCTGCTGTGGGCCCTGTGCTGGCCCATCTCTTTGGCTCCAGCACCAGCACTAACTGCTCCGCTGTGGGCCCTGTGCAGGCCCATCTCTGGGGCTCCAGCACCAGCGCTAACTGCTCCGCTGTGGGCCCTGTGCTGGCCCATCTCTCGGGCTCCAGCACCAGCGCTAACTGCTCCGCTGTGGGCCCTGTGCAGGCCCATCTCTGGGGCTCCAGCACCAGCGCTAACTGCTCCACTGTGGGCCCTGTGCAGGCCCATCTCTGGGGCTCCAGCACCAGCACTAACTGCTCCGCTGTGGGCCTTGTGCAGGCCCATCTCTGGGGCTCCAGCACCAGCACTAACTGCTCCGCTGTGGGCCCTGTG